>JAPYZM010001661.1:0-17157 GCA_030522845.1 Psyttalia concolor
ATTTTCGTCGATTGCTTGTCAATGAATCGATGGAATTGAATTTTATTCATTTTTTCAAATTTTTTATTATCATTTTTGATGACTTCTTCAATCGTAATGATTTCAATCTATCTGTTTGTGTAGTTGTGCACAAATACAATATTTTCAATGAAATTCACTTGAAATTTCAGTTTTTTTCTGACCACGCGATAGCAACAATAACAGATGAAGTGACCATTCGGAAGTATATTCCTAATTTATTAGCAACAAAAACTATATCCGATGCCAGAGCAATTTCCCCACTTGTTTTACTTTCACTACCACCCCGAACGGGCATCCACGTTATTAGTAGTATTGCTGTGGTATGAGACTAGACGAGAAAAAACACTCTCATCTCGTATCGCAATTTTTAATGTATGTTTAATGTACGTAACCAGCAATTGATGTCACTCCGGAATCATTTGATTGAGAAGTGACATCATGAGGTCCACTAGCTCATCAATGTCTCACGAATTAAGAAATTAAATTCTCTCAGTCGTGCAATTGCTTCGGAGAAATTCCGTGCAATCGTGAATCGTATCCTCAAAATGCGAACAAAATATAGAAATAGGGTGATTGGGGGAGGCGGGGGGGGGGGATTAACTCCTTACATTACCGGAGCTATAATCTTATAGAGATCCAGTTGAAGACTATGTCGATTTATCGATTGTATTTATAATTAGTAGGGTACATGAGTTTGTTCATCATGATTTTACAATCACTTTTTTTTCAATGGTACATCGAATACAACATCATTCCAACGGCGTTGTTGTATTTCGCTGAAGAATTCTGTAATTGTTTCTCGATAAAAATCAATGAGAAAAACCTCAATAAAATTTAATAAACTGTTGATATGTTGTTTACAATGAAAAATTGACTGGAATTTCATTCTGTCGACGCAATTGTAATTAATAGAGGCATTCCGGATTTGTCTTTATAGACAAAAAAAAGAAAAACCCAATAAACAAGTTGACGAAACGGTTATTCCGGAAACTATATGATCATGGGCAAAATCAATATAGACGCTAAAATAAAGGCGTTATTTGAAAACATAAGAAAAAATGATTTTAAAAAATATACGGGCTAGTTATTGATTCGAATTAACATAGTTCAACAGGCGATAACAATGTCGTTGGGATTGTGCTATAAATTTAGCCATTATCATTTTTTAATCTTCAAATTTTTCAACTAAACGGTGTGAGATAAATTATAATAAATTTTGCCTAATGAGGCAAATCTCCCAAATCACATTTTTCAATATTTGGGGCTTTTTTTACCACCCTCATTTTCATAAATAAATAATCGCGTTTATAGGAAAAAGGATTGATATTTTTTAAATAGGAGTCAGACAAAACTTCTCGATTTTTTTTCATTCGATCACACAATTTTCGAATTTCAAGGGGCTGGGGTAAACCTTAATTTGTAAAATTATCTTTTTCAAAAATAGAAATGACCGTTAAATTGATTAAAAGTCGTTACAGAGAAATTGAATAACTTAACTAATAAATTCTAACTAAATAAATTAGAACTAGTCTAAATAAGCAAAACACTCGAATTAAATGTAAACTATATTAGAGAACAGGCAATTGTGAATAGTTGGTATACCCCGCGCGTTTATAATCTCAAATGAATTCATGATTCTTTTATTAATGTCGTACTGTAATGAAGACAATAGCTTGGAAAATGTGGCAGTACTGAAACGATTGACAGCGAAGGAAGGAATATATTCTCTTGCGCTTCGTGGGAGAAGTCTCAATTGTGCTACCATCCAAGAGTTTTCGAATCCACACATACAATAGCATATCGTTATTATCCTTGGTGATTTTGACGCTGATCAATATACCCAGAGCAACGGTGCATCCAGGATCATTCATCAAAGATCTCCTAGCCGATAACTCCCTTTTTCTGAGTTCTCATTGGTTAAGATGACATCCTCTGGTTTTTCAAAGCCCGACCTAATTTTTATTGCTGGGCATCATCCCATTATGGCTGCAATAAAGATCTCCTCTCATAAGTGATAAATCCTACTGTATAAGATTTCACGGCATCGTTGCGTGAATGTTCGCGCTATGATGCCTTCCAGCGTAGCCCTCGTCTCCTTTATATAAGAGCCGAATGTAATAAATTGTCACCTAGAATTTGCCGACCCTGATCACACGCGAAATAATCATCAAATCGTCAGCAGACCTACTTTCCGACCTGCAGAAATCATCCACCGGGGTACAAAAGTAAATTTGCTTATAATTTAATAATTATTTTTCTTGCAATTAGTCATTGCGATTTCGAGATCACAAACTACTACACACCGGCCTGAATTCTTAATTTTTGCATCATCTGACATAATATATCGCCCATTTACTTTGAGGTGTATTTTCTAGAGGTTATAATATTATTATATTGTTCTATCGATTATTAAACTTATTATTCACCTATTTCAACTTTTGAATTTGATCAATTTTTTTTTTCTCAAAGAAAAAAAAATTGATCAAAATTGCCATTGGAGAGGTTGTAATCACGCAAGGAGAAGAAACATCTCGGGAACATTTGGAGCGCCAATGTATTAAATATTTAATGCACATTGACTACAGTTCTGGAGTTCATGTGAAAATAATGGAAATATTTATGATAATCTTCGTAGATTTTAGCGTTCAATTTATTTTATTGCCTCGACACACCTGCTCTGATACAATTTAGAGTCGTGATAAGAGCTTTACAAAGGCGTTCCATTAGCCGGATCAAGTAGGAATTTAAAATGATTCTCACAAGTCATAGGATTCTAAGACTGCCCATTACATACACGTTTTGGTTTTTTGACTTTTAGAGAATCAATTTATAAACATTAAAATTCACCTCAGTCATTACTTTTCTGTCTTCACCCATAAATGGTAAACAGCGAAATCAAATGAATTTTTTAACTCGAAAAAAAAAATCCCATCGTCCATTGAGTTCTGCCTTGTTTAAGTACTGGCTGGAGGAAAAGCGTCACTTTATCAACAGTTTAATAAGCTAGTAAAAGTTTTGAGATAAGTTTTCAGCTTGTCCATCTCTCCCCTCTATCTATCAAATATAACGGAATTTTATTTTTTATAAATGAAGGGAAAAACTTTGGAAAACCATTCTAGTCTTTTTTAATTGTGCGATGCTTGAACTTTTCCGGATGTTTCTCTCTTATTCTGGCAAAATACTCATAATCATAATGAAAATGTTAGTTTATTAACACCCGCTTTATAAAAATATCGCAATTTTTCACTGGAATTTTCCCGTCTGCTAGTAGAGCCCTGATTAACATGTCAGGCGTCTCTAAGTGCTACCGTCGTTCACATTTAATACTAATTTTCACCGGATTTTCCACTTTGTACAAATGAAAAAAATAAATTTTGAAATGTTCAAAAAAAGATTTTAAGCAATTTTTAATTTGGTAAGAACAATTTGGAACAAGAGATTGTCTCCGTCATTTTGTATACTTCGCCGTTGTAGATTTTTCATTGAAATCCAGTATTTACTGGAATTCTTAAGAAAATTTCCAAAGGAAAAATATACCATTTTATGTTCACTTAATTTTCAGCCTTCATTACTTTGAAAACTTTTCAATTTCATATTATCTGAGTGAAATTTGTCATTTCTGTAAAAAATAGACAAGTTATAATGAAATAACTTCCCTGAGAAATATTTCCCCCCAAATTATTTCCGTAATAACCGAGGCTGTTAAAATAATTCGTCAAGACCAGGTTTATCGACTTTCAGGTTTATTTTTCATCAGCCGAATGTCAATGTAACATTACACCAGTCGATTAAATCCTCCACTCGGAATGGAAGGGTAGATTCTTGGATTTTGATATAATGATTTGCGACACGGTTGTGTCCCCCCCTCCTTCCACCAGGACGTGCGATTCTTTCTCGCGGTCTCAAGAATACACATGGAAACGATCACATACACGTTCAGGGAAGCAAGTCTTTATAAGTAGAAGCCATCCGAGTCCCCGGGACTTACTCCCTCTTGAGACGCGCCACGATCGGACGATTTACAGAAAATACATTTGCGTTACAAAAATTGCGGTAGAGAGATCATTTTCCGCGGCTGGAGAAGCTCTCGGCTTGACCAAGAACAAGTCCTGTATGTTCCGTTCGTTCAGTTAATATTTCTCTGTCAATGTATCACTCGCTATCACAATTGTTATTACCCAGATTTTTTAATCTCTCATTCTATTGATAAAGCGATCGAAATTGCGACGATTTCAACATCGAGGAGGATTGCTGACGACCGAGGGGGTTGCGGGTATCCCATGGTGTCACGTGCGACGACCCCCACGAGTGAAAAGAATGACTATTAAAGGGTGAGTCTCCATTAATTCACTAAAATAACAAACGTACGACTGAACAATCATTGATCACTGGACTTACTCATCGCTCGTCAACTGATAATCATTACACAACGACATTATATTATTTCTCCGTAATAATTTTAAACAATGTTTAAACGTGTAATTATTCCCGATTGATAACTTTCCGCTTCCGTATCGATACTCAATAATCCAATTCCTCAATTTCAAAACGAAGCAAAAAAAAAATTGAGGTAAATTATCCAACCAGGATATAAAGCGTTCAAAAAGGAAGTTACAATGAGGAATGTCGGTATTACGAAACACCCTTGCCTCGCAGCTTTAATTCTCCACTGCCCCATAACGCTCCACCGCTTATTTATTATTGTCCTTCAGACATCATCGAGGCCGTAATCCTTATATTGATCACAGTATTATTTGAAAATTATTCGCACGTTGGCAGCAAATCGATTTTCAGTGGCAATGACACACGTGACGTCCAATTTTATCGGAATAATGTTTAATGTATGTAACCAGCGATTGATGTCACTCCAGTATCATTTGATTGGGAAGTGACATCATGGGATAGTGATCCACTAGCTCATCAATGGCTCAACAATTAAGAAATTAAATTCATTCAGTCCTACAATTTCATCGGCGAAATTCCAGTTACATCGCGAACAATTGTTGTTGCATTGAATAATGCATCGGGGTGGGGGCTTTTTAAACGAGCAAAAAGTTAAAGAGAAGCGACCGATAGCATCGATTGTAAATTGACATTGAACTCCCTCGTGATACCCACTGGACATATCCTCGACATTGCACCGTGGCGCAACGGCCACCCATAAATGGTGAAGGCTCCAGTGCCACCGGAATGTTGGTGTGCTTGTACATTCAACCCTTTTGCCCATTGGATATCTCATCTCTATGCACTTATACAGAATAAACGTTAAATCAAAATATATGACTTTGGGAATATGTCTCTGAGTGGATGTTATTGTCTGGGACTCTGGGGGATTTTAACGATGGTACTCAAATATTTTAAATTAGAATCTATCCACTCCAGTGTCATGACACTTCGATGTCAGCCCTGCAAACGATAATTCAAGGTAACTGAGAGGAAATGAAAAATTCAACGTACAAGAGGAGAAATCTATTTACGGGGGCATTTACTGATCCATTCGTGAACAATTCATTCCAAGAAAATCATCGGATTTTTTATTATAGTCACAGGACAAATTAAATTTCCATATTTTTCAATACAGCTTTTAATTTCTTTTCATCTTTATCAAATAATTCATGTCAGAGAAATTTTTATTCAATTTTATGGAAACTGACGCAATTTCCTCTTAAGGGCTGGGTGTAATAATTTATCGCCTCGAAATCTCCGTCACTCATTACACGTGAAATACTGATCAAATTGTGAGCAGACATAATTTCCGACTTGCAGGAATCATTCACGGAGGTCGGAAATTATGTTTGCTTATGATTTGATAACTATTTTTCTTGTAATTGGTCACGGGGATGTCGAGATTACAAACTATTACAACCGGGCTTTAAAAGCCCCCTCCCGAAAGGTTTTTTTTATGTTTCAATGGAGGAACCTCAAATGGAAGGGGAGGTTCTGTAGACGTATCGCGCAACAGTTTACATATAAAATGGCATGTACAAAAATAGAACTCATGAAAAATTAAACTTCCCCCTGTATTTTATGGCTCAGAAAAACGATTAGTTATTACTGTCTTCAATTCCAGTAGATAGAGGACAATTTTTTTTTGCCTTTTGGCTCAATTTTTCGTAACAGGTGGTCCTGAATGATTGACGATTGGTCAGGATTGCAATGGTTGGCAGGAGTTATTTAATCCGTAAGATCCCTGTATAAATATATCAATTAATCAAAACATCTATTTGTTAGACGTTATTAAGCAAGGGGCAACTAAATAAGCTGATTTGCTCATGTTCTGAAGAATCTAAGAAAGCGTATACTCAATTTTCAGTTTGAAAAGCATCTAAATCGGAGACAAATGGTAAAATTAGTTGAATTTTACGATTCATTTTACATTTACATTCAATAACAATCGTTATCATTTACCACAAGCTATCCACTCCTATCATCTAGTTAAATTTCCTCATTACCCCTTACAAAACCTATGAAAAACCAAGTACCCATTTATCTGAGTTATCCAGTTCAACCACTCACCTCCTGAATGGATCTCTAAACCATGAGTCAGGTGCATCAGACAAACTAGAAACATTCACACCAATAACAATCCATTCATCCATCACCAAAGAGTCGTCATACCAACCATTATCGGCTCGACTCCCCGAAGCTTGAATAACTCATATTTTTATCTTCTTCGTCATGCCAAGGCTGTGCTGCTTAACATTTTTTTTTCCCCCTGGAGAGACTTTTATATCCACCCGTAGAAATCCCGTAGAAAAAAGGTGACAGAACACGGTGGAAGGCACGTAGGAGTAATTTCCTCCGCCTCTATATCCCTTTAATTGCGGAATACCTAACAAGCAAAAAGAAAAACATTGTAGAATGATACACGAAGACTGTTGCCAGTGTAGTACCCGAGGTATCGTTATTATCGTTATCGTCGAGACAGAGAAAAGGAAAATCGAGACCAAATGGCGCATCACGTCGGGCCGAGAGAGTAAGAGAGTGCCGCAGTAACGCGACCTTGCAGAATAACCGCGTCAAGGTTGCACGTTACGCTCAACATCCCAAGAGAGTATCCTTAGGTTTATGTACTGTAATGGCAGTTGGGTTCAACTACATAAGCCTCATCATAGGCCCTCTCTCCCTTTGCTATTACACAAAGGAGTGTATATATATACTGAACTTGTTGTTTTGTTTTGATGACTACCCTCCACTATTTTCTCAACGCGCCTCTGCAGCCCGAGAGTTACACAGTGCGTTACTACGTGATCTCGGGTGTCTCTTGCCCTACGGGACTCGTCGTCCTCTCCTGATGCCAATCTCGCGCAGTGCGCCTACCACTCAGGCAAATACTTAATGGTTATCCATTGAATTCTATTGACATTCCCTCGTCTATCTGCACGATCCTATTATACCTCGATGATTGTTAACAATTTAAAGGATAAAAGAGAAAACAAGAGAGGGAGAGGGAGACAAGTTTCTCACTTGTAATTTCATTTTTTTTCCAAGGGTCTTTACCACCTGCGGAATTTATCATTTATGGGTTCAATCGTCCCTGACTTGCCATTTTCAAATGCTGATTCATAGCGAAAAATGAGAATGAGTGAAATTAAAAATTACTAAATTGAGAATTGCGGGCAGACAATTCTGGGTTAAAAGTCGTGGGTTATAGCAGTAACGATTTTCCATAAGTTGAAGAATATTTTTCGGCCTATTTAACGTGATTTATTTACATGGAGAAAAATTAAATTAAATATTTACAAGCGGAATTGAAGAAAAATTCTGCATTGTTATTGCAGACAATTTTTTTTAAAAATTGGAAGAAAAACTTTAGCTCAGAAATTGGGAGTTCTGAATTATTTGCAATATTTTACACATGTGCAGGATAAACGAACAAAAAACCATTTTTTTGAATTAATTATCTGTTATTAGACATCGATAATCGATTGCTAATGTATGAGACATTCCACAGGAATGACCTACTATTTTTTAAACTCACAGTTGTCTCTCGGTAATGGATCATTTTTATCGCCGGACATGTGGCTAAAAGATCATGGTAATCTGAGTCTTTAAGATGTTGGGACAATGACCAATATCAAAGGTTCAGTATACTCTCATTAATTATTTAATAACACTGGGCTACTGCCAATTAAAAAACAACACATTTCGTTTCCATTACATATGACGCATTGTATTTGTTTAAGATTTTATTGATGTACCCTGACTCTAGGACGAAATCGCAGTTCACGTTTGGATCCCAAAGAGAAGGTCAATTTCATTGTCAAAATCTATTTTCTCCAGGGATTCTTCATCGATTGTCTACCCTGAATTACCCATATTTGTTGTGAACTTCAGGAGCGTATTCATTCCATAATTTAAATATCTGAATAATTTGCGGATGCACCGCAATCGTTCCGACATATTCCGTTATTCATGAAATATTCATCAAAGCCAAAAATCTCTTTTTACTTAATGTTATTCGATCGATCGAGTCACTGGCATTGCGCACGTACATCCCACGCCGTACATGACTCAGTCAATTAGCAAATAAATATGAATTTGAATTTCCTACTTTGAGTCAGATAAAAAAGTTCATGAGAATATTCCCCATTATGAGCTTTAACTTTACCGGCGAAGCAAACGTTTTTCCAACAGAGTAAAACCAAGATCTTCTAGCATTGATAAAATAATGAACTTGGCTTTATAGCATTTGAAATAGAAACAGAAATAGAAAGCGTCAGGACATATAACTGTACCGCCGTCTAATCTCCTCTAGGGACTTGGCCATTCCCCTCGTCCTCCTTCCCCCCAACTCAGGTCATTCGAAAATAAAGAAAAATCAATGAATAAAAATCGTACAATTTTAATCCTTAAACCACGTGTGGATGGCATTGAAAAGAATGCTAGAGGCCGTGTCACTGACTCTCCAGTATTTACCTTATATAACTCCAGTATTATGTCATCTATGGTCACGAAGAACGGTTGATTCGAGGGGGGAATGCAATTCAGTGTCATAACACAGAAGAGATAATGCAACTTTCATCTCTCTTTTATATCTCCTTTTATCTCCGCATCTATTCCCTGAATATCCTTGTAGCGCTGTTGGGGGCTTTCCTCAATGACGTAGACTACCCGGAGAGCTAATGCACTCCATTCTACAATAAGTTGTAAAGCGACTTCATCGAATGAATCGATCGTGACTCGTGATATCGTGAATTGCCTCGCTCATATACATTTTTTCTTCATTTTTCCCCCTCATTCAATTTAAACATCTGGATCATAGCCAAGTGGGACGAGTGGCGTTACCGTTTTTTGTCAACTATGATCCGATCGAATATTCTGAATTATGCAGGAATTTAAGATTGAGCAAGTGTTAATAGAAGGTCAATGCGCGCTGAAAATAATAATTCGTCTATTACCGTACATTTTGCAGCCAACAAAAATTCTCTTTCATTTTTGAACTTTTTCAGAGAACGTCCCAAGTCCACGGCAAAGCTCCCATGGATTTCGTGGAGTTGCACGAGTCTATTACTCCTGATAGTGGTGACAACTCAGGGTGAGTCAATAGTTTAAACTAGGAAGCCATTACCCCTGGGAATTTTCAGCTGGCCGGACTGGCAAGCCAGATACATATCGCAGTCTCAAGTCTGCAAGACACGGGTGTGAGGTTCGATGATGTTCAAGAGACGAATATCAAGGGTACACTCAACTATTTTTACACAAGTAACTAGAAGTGCAAGTGGAATCTTAGTGCGGATGTTGTTGCCGTCAAACTGGTTCCACGAGGACATATCCATGGTAACCTTCGATAGAAGGGGGAAGCCCTATGCAATCCCCCCCCCCCCTCCTCCCGAAGGACTTGCTCTCAGTGTAACGCCTCCTGGTATCATAATTCCTCGTAATTTCTTATCTGCCACGCTTTATTTTTGGTGTCGATTTGTTTGAAATATTCTATCACGGTGGGATTAAATTGTGGATAACTTGTTTCTACTCCAATTAAATTCATGTCTTAATGATGTCTTTGAAGGGAATCGCTCCATTAATCAAGATTTAATAGCCCTTTTAATAGAGCATGAAATCGATTATCAAGCATTAAAACGAAACTGTTTCTCATGTTTCTGCCAGGTACAGCGTCAGCCCAGAATCATCAACAGAGTGGATTTGAGTGTAACAACGAGGGCTACTATGAGGACCCAAGAAGCTGCAGTATTTACTACAGATGTGTCAATTGGGGCAACGGTAGTCCCCTGACTAAATTTAAGTTCGAGTGTGGACCTGGCACTGTCTTCTCTCACGCTAAAGGCGACATATGTGTACATCCGCGTGAGAGTGAGAGAAGTGATTGCAGCGAATCGGCAAATGATCTCGGCACTGTGCATCCCAAACCCTCGTCGAATGGACAAACAGGGCCACCTGCGGCGTATCCAGATTATCCAAGCTACGGATCCCCATTACCAGGTACTTCATCAAGTGGATTGTCGTCGACGACAAGCGGAGTGTTTGAATCAACAAGCAATGAGAATTCATGGTCAACGTCCAATAATTATGCAGGAAATGTCCACGATCAAAATAATAGAGGGACTTTGTGTCAGCAGGAGGGCTTTAAACCAGATGAAAAAGATTGTCGTAAATTCATTAGATGTGTTAGCAATGGGGGTGGTGGATATCAGAGCTATGAATTTACTTGTGGCGATGGTACGGTGTGGGATCAGTCGATAGAAGCGTGTAATCACGCGTGGGCGATCTCTAAAAGTAATTGCAGTGGAATGTCTAACGGGGGTTTTAATGTGGGAGGAGGGAGTGAGGGTTCTAATGAGCAAAGTGGATATCCCGGGTCGTCGGGTGAGCCTGGAAATACGGAACCGTCGGAGTCTAATGAAGTGCCGCGTCCACCAGGGGGGTATCCACAGGGGGGCGAGGTGGCGACTGGGTCTGGAGGTCCGGTTCCGGGATATCCGCAGAATCCTAATCAGGGGTATCCACAAAGTCCAGATGACATATCTTATCCGCCTGAATTGGGATCGCAGAGTCCTCACGAACCCAGTGAACTCTATCCTCCTCCTTCGTCGGGTTATCCGTCATCGCCACCGAATGAAAAACCCGATGAAAGACCTGGTCAACCAGGAGACAGCTCCACTGGATCGCTCTACCCTCCGCCGTATCCAGGTGTTCCCTCTGTTCAACCTGATAGTCCCTCGACTTCTGAATCTTCTGAATTACCTGGCCCAACGGCGTTCCCTGAAGAGGGTTCTTCAAGACCTCCCAGTGGACTCTATCCTCCACCTGCTCAATATCCTGGTGAACAGACGGGGGCATCGGGTCTAGGCAAACCAAAACCAGATGCCTCGGGATCTTGTAAGGAGGAGGGATTTCTTCCCGATCCCAGCGATTGCAAAAAGTTCTACAGATGTGTAGAGGGCGAGGGTTTATACCAGAAATACGAATTTACTTGTGCGGAGGGCACTGCTTGGGATCAAGCTCTCTTGACTTGTAATCATGAATACGCAGTACCTGGATGCGGCACGAGTGCCGGAAGTAATAGACCGGCTGCCACTGACACCGAGACTACGCCATCGAGTTCATCGAGCGAGGTGACTTCTGAGCCTGATAGCAATCCGCAGTCCACCTCCTCGCCTGTTGATATGACTTCGTCGGAGAGTACAACAGCAGGAGCAAGTGGTACGACAATTAGTAGCCCACCGAATTCAAGTTCTAGTACAGAAATACCTGAGGACGGTACGACAGAGGGAGGGAAAGAGCCGGATGCAACTTCGGAAGGATCTACATCCGAGAGTAATGAATCCTCTTCAAGTCCCGCCCCATCGTCGACTGCATCATCTTCAGACAGTTCCTCTACGACTCCCAAAACCGATGAAGGCCCTTCAGGTTCTACCCCTACGAGACCTACTTCAGGTTCCTGCGAAGCGGAAGGATTCTTTGGAGATCCCAGTGATTGCCACAAGTTCTACCGCTGTGTTTCCTTCGATCATTCATCCAAAACATTCACTAAATTCAAGTTCAACTGTGGCCCCGGTACCGCATGGGACCAAAATCTTCAAACATGTAATTATGAAAATCAAGTCGAGAGCTGTGAGGGGTCGAGCGGAAGTAAACCGAGTAGTGAAGCCCCGGACGAGTCAATGAATGAGATAGAATCGTCTTCAAAAGCATCAGAATCGCCAGAAGTGACAAGTCCCTCATCTACCGGAACTGAAGGTTCCTCTACCTCAGTAGAGACTACTGGCGTCTCAGAAGCCACAACCATTTCACTATCAGAAACAGACGAAACTTCCACACCAGTTGCGACCACAGCATCTTCAGAAGTTACAACTCCTTCGTCTTCCGAAACTGAAGAGACTTCGACGCCCGCAGAAATAACAGAACCTGCCGAAGCCATGACTACCCCCTCCTCTGAAACTCAAGGTACTACACCATCAGACATGACAGAGAGTACTCCAGATATGAATTCTGAAGCATCAACTTCGCCAGGATCAACGGAAGAGCCTAAAGACACAAGCACGTCACTAGATACCGAAAGTACAGCATCGGATGCTTCGACGACACCTGTTCCTGAATCTTCTTCACCCTCTCCTAGTGGAACAACGCCAAGCTCTCAGTCTTCGTCAAGTAAATTCAAGTGCACTAACGAAGGATTCTTCCCTAATCCCGCGGATTGCCATAAGTTTATTCGATGCGTAAAAGTGAATGATGGATTCATAAAGTATGATTTCGATTGCGGTCCGGGTACGGCCTGGGATCAGAACCTACTAACCTGTAATTATGAGGAACAAGTGGAATCATGTGAAGCTAGGGATACCACTACGACGGACATGACTGAATCTAGCGTATCAACAGAGTCGTCAACGACCTCCGGAGATCAATCGACAGGTCCTGAAAGTACTGAGACCACTCAAGACTCAACAGGAGCTGAATCGACAACTGCCGGCGGAGAAGAGGGCCAGACAACACCTACGGGAGCTGAAGAAACTACCACAGGCAGTGACGAGGCAGCAACTACTGAGGGAACATCAGGCCCTGCGGCAACGGAAGAAACTGAAGCGCCAGAGACCACTGAAAGTACTTCAGCTGTTTCACCAGGGTCAATGTCCGAACCATGTACTATGGGTAATTTAACTGATGAGCAAATTGTTCTAGTCTGTCCCACCGGGTTCAGGAGACATCCCAAGTTTTGTAACATGTTCTATCAGTGTACGAATGCAGGGAATATGGAAATCAAGGTATTAGTGTTGGCGTGCCCGGTGGGCACTATCTTTGACGATAATAAAGTGCAATGTTTAGCTGAGGGAGAGACGGATCAGAAATGTACGAGCCCCGTCACTTCTAGATTTTATAGGCAACTCGAAGATACGCCGATATCACCCGTAAGTTTTTAAAAATTAGAATGTTTTTCTTCATTTCTTCATCTGCTTACTTTATCCATTTTTCTCCTGTTTTGTTGGACGAATATTGTAATCCACTTTATTTTTCATCATCTGTAGTTTTCTGACGGTGTAATCTTTGTGATCTTTCATTGTGGAATTTTGTATTTTAATTCCCAGTCGCGAAGAATTCGATTTGGATTTTTATAAGATACAAAGATAGACTCCTTATATTACCGTCTCCATAAATCGAGCTTTGCCAAGTATTTAATTTCCACGTGTTATTTGCACACTTCTATTCGTGCTTTTAGGTGCGAGTAACGAGAAGTGTCCTCTGTCCTGACGAAGGCCATTATCCATACCAGGAGGGCTGTAGCAATGCATTTTACAAGTGTGAGAGAAATTCCAGGAATTCTCTTCAGGGATACCTATACAAATGTCCAAAAGACTTCGTCTACTGGTCGGTATCCCGACGATGTGAAAGGGCAAGTCGACTGCCGATGTGTTCCCAAGTTAAGGACGAAAATAACGAGAGACAACATACCTGGGAAAACAGGTCGAATTTGCCAATTGAGGAATTCAACTTATCAGCGAGGAGTCTCAAGATTTAATGAGATACCGTACAACCAGCATTACATGCCGTTTATTTTCATTATTTTCTATTAGTTTAGGTCGATAATTAGAATCTCCGTACGATTTTACTCGAGTGTTTATTTCACTGGAGTTTTATTTTTCGGAAAAAAAAATCGTACGAGACATTCGGGATATTAGTTTGGTTGCGGGGAGTTGGTTCAATAATTCCAGTAGTTGTGTTCATCCGTATCATCGCTAAGCGACGAATAAGTTTAAATTATGGACCAGGAAGAGAAGATTAAATATGCGTTCCTATATGAATCATCAACTACTTGTCATTAATTGTATATATTTCTTTTTATCACTCGTGTAAGCCGTATTTGATATTACTGCCTTAACAGTATGAATTAATAAACATCACAAATTACAATCGGAATATATTAATATTTTTTAATCATCATTGATAGATTTATATGCGCCCGAAAAGCTCGCAATTTCTGAATTACAACCATTTAATAAATAATTAAAATGCATTAAACAAATATATTACTTTGACATATTATTTACCTAATCTCTTCAAGCAAGAAAGTTAAAATAACACTTGAACAAATCAAATAAATCGAATACAATGACGGCATTGATGTCTGACTCTAGCCAATAGAAATTTGTAGTGCAATAACTATAATAATATAGGTGATATAGGCACAATACAATTCACAATTCGATCCTTGATTACTTTGATGACGATACAAATGTTTTGCAAAACATTTAGTAGGTATTATCGTGTTCGAATGATAACAATTATGTGATGTTGGAGAATAAGTTAATAAGAAACTTTTTGAAAATTCCTACAGGAATTAGGGAAAAATCATATTCGGACGCATTAATAATAATTAATGTGTAATTATAATGCATGAATAAGTGTTTCAGAGATATCAAGGTTCTTCGTGCGATTTTGACATGAAATGTCAGGTCAAAAGTATTTTGCAATCCTTAAATTTTTCAAAACTTGAGAAAAATTGAGGATTATAATTCACATCTACATTTTGTCACGTAATTTTTTCTGAACTTATTCCTCCGTGTAGTATAACACTAGTAAATAATCTTATGTAAAACGTGAATAACTGTTAAAAATAATGGGGAAAAACAAATAGTATAAGATATTTTGTTCAATCACATCCCCCTCACAGCAAGTAATCCATCTCAGGCAATTGGATAGAGTATGAAGATTAACAAAATGATTTATAGATTTATAAGAATCAACAGTTTGCTGATGATACATTTACGTAGTCTCAATTTCACACGCCGTTGGAGTATTTTGTAGCAACTACAATTCTGATGGTTTTGACTCATCGCACAAAACTTTGAATATGTTATCTCATGTACCCAAAATACATATACCATTACCTATCCAGCTTCCCGTGCAGCAATATACTTTTAGTTGATGATGATAGTTCAATTCACTTGCCACTGCGAAAACAAAAAAAAGTGCTGGTGTTAATAAAGATGCATACGACAAGAGTGAGGAGAAAGTTAACAATTTTTATCTTAAATAATTACTAATCGGTTTTACAATACCCCATGTACTGGTTCTGTACCCATAGAATAATCAACATACCTTTAATCCAGTTTCTGTATCAACATTTGATATCTCCGCTTCGAGTTTCTCTCGTTTTTCGGTTTGCTGTTGTTGACGTTTCACCGCATTTACATCACCAATTCCCCGTCTCTCCTGTTCCTGAGCTCGTTTCTCAGCCGCTGCCACTTGTTGCTGTCTTCTAGTTTCCTAAAAAAAATAATATTCAATGTAAGACCGGAATTTATACTTATAAATTATATTTTCCTCATCGATATTTCCAAGTGACCTAAGTGTTCCACAAATTACTAATCCTCCAGATGATAAGGTATCTAGGAAAACCTGTAGTAATGAGCCCGTCGAGCTCAAATATGGATTTTCTTTAGAATCGATAGCTTTCAGAAGAAAAACAAAGCATAACGATTCATACTTTTGCATCGAAAGGATCTCCAATGGAGAACTTATCATCTCTAGTCAATGGAAATTCGATGTAAATACGTGAATTACGCAGAAACATATATTATTGAATCATCAATTCTTACCGGATCAGGTGTAAGATCCTCGTATGTTGACTGATCTTTACAGCATGACGTGCATACTTCCAAAACATTCCCCATTTTGTTTATGAATTGACGGAACTAATCAACCTTGTTATTCAGCCCTCGACCTTCTGCTCCTGTCACTTGTAGAACGTAAACACGTCACAGGTTAATTACATTGAGTCCATTTACGCCGGGATTAGAATCGAAAAGACAATTGGGTCAGGTTTGACTTGGTCGATGGAAACGAAACAGTGGATTTATGATTTTACAATGAAAACGAAGCGTTAGTTGCACACTCCAAACACAACACGTAATCAAAGTTTTGTTTACACAGAGTTTGCAAATATTGCTGGAGCAGGGTGTGATATCAACTAATCAATTTTGGATAATGTAAATGCATTTTTTGAGTCTTCACTTCAATTCTGTCGCCTCCTTTTACTTGAATCACTTGCGAAATGTCAGAACGTCACCTGTTAATCAATGACATTAGGTCTTATTACTGTTTGTCTCATAAATTAAAACACGATGCAACCACGGAAATATATAACTATATATACTGGAAGGTGTTCATTCATCCATCCATTCGAAGCAGGATATGTCGGAGCGCACCCGTGTGATGCGTACGGGAACTAGGAGAGAGCGCGGTTAATCTTCAGTAGATTTGAAAATTTAGTTTGTTTCTGTTGGCGATTTTTTTTTCAATCGCTAAATATTCATGATTAGAAGTAAACGATAATTGAAGGCTTATTGGAAAATTATGTTATCAGTAAATTGTCACTATTATTTGAGCGAGTAATGTTGAAAAACACCAGTGCAAAGCAGAATAATTAATTAGAAGGAAGTTCAGTTTTTTCGAGTTTTCTCGAAAACTAGAGGAGCTAGCGCTCCCATCTCAACGGCATTGGGTTCCTGAGGAAATTTTCTAGAAGTTTGGTGAGTTTGAGGCTCGGGAACCGATTGGAAATATTTTTTGTAGGCCCAGATTCTCCGGAGGGCGGAAATTAAATTACCCAATTCGGAGGTAACTTCAGTTTTTTGAAGATATCTCGAAAACTAGAAGAGCTATCGCCTCAATCTCAACGGC
>JAPYZM010001662.1:0-17134 GCA_030522845.1 Psyttalia concolor
TATGTAATACCAATTCCCGTACGAGAAAGCCCTAGAAGCAGTACGGCAAAAAATATTGTTTGACACACGGCTGTGAAGAACTTTTCTGCCTCATATGATAACAGAACTCCCCTTCGGCTCGTCCTGTAACCTCATACTTGCCAGAAAAGTTCTTCACGTCCTAGTGTCAAAATGTACTATTCCGTTTCGACCACCAACGATCCCAGACGAAAATAGATCTTCAACTAAAATCATAACGATCATAAGGTAACAATCTTAGAACTTGGACAATAAATATATGATTATATAATAATAATATATTGATATATTTCTAATGATAGTATATTTCTGCCTCTTCCAGAAATAATTCATACTCGGCTTTTAAATTCCAATCAACTTTCGTTTCTAATAAATTTTGACTAAGCATTTTTTGATTTGTTGATTCGTTGTGGAGAATCAGCTCATAACATTTGACAGAAATTTCTAAGGATAAAAGGGGGTGTCCCCGTTGAGGGCAATGAGGGTATTGAGGGGAATTGTTCGTTCAGGATTGCAAACAAAATTTACACTTGTAAAAGAAAAGTGGTCATGACCAGCATTACATATATTAAACACCGAATACTTTTTCTCGAATGAGTTGAACAGTTTGACTGCTCCACGAAAACAAAACTTTCCTTCAACCCTTCTAGTTTGTTCGAAAATTCTGGGACATCTTATACACTCATAAAATAATGAGCAAAGACATTTTCAACTCATCTTCTTCGAACAACCAATGAAAAAATCCATAATACTTACTGATCACTGTTGGCCATCCCATCGAATTTGGTTTTAAAATTCAAAAACCACTCAATCCCTCCAGTCAACTGCCACCCGGGATAAGAGAGATTACTGGGTATTGGTGCAGGTCGTAGTTGTGGATTAATATGCAGTGGGTGATCGACATACCCCAGACTTTTAGCAACTTGTATGTGGGTCTGCTCAGAATATCCGTGCAGCCATACCCTCAAACACAATGCCAGTGATGGTATTGCTGTGGGCAGAAGTTCACACATGGTTGCATAGTGATCGTATCTCGACCACCCAGTGAATGCAGTCCCTCGGAATTCATTGATTTTGTTACCATGGGTGCCAAGCTCTTCTAGCCACCTTTCATGATTACTTATGTGGTGGCTTATTATTGGAATTTGTCGAGTTGATCCTGTCGCTCCTTTGAACGCTGTTGCTGCCCATACATTGGGAAATACTGTGCTGTATTTCGTCCATAAATCTTCAAATAACAAAGAGAGATTGATTAAAAAAAGTAAGAATGTAGAGGGTTTTGAAGAAATTGAAAACAAAAATTACTGCTCACCTTGGGGAAGAGAAAATGTTTCTCTGGAATTATAGTGCCATATCATTGGTTCCACATATTTTCCAACATAGTATTCTGAAAAAAACAGGAAAAACGAAAATATATAATTTCTTTTTCTAAACCTAAAACAGTAGTGGAGTGGTAAAGTGAGACGAATTACTTTCTATCCAATCTCAGATTTCATTAACTATTTGTAGGAAATTATTTCCAGATACAAAAAGACATATTAGAAACAATAAGTTACACAAAGAGAAAACGAACGAGTTCTCAAACAAGAATGCTGTGGTTCAACAAAATTATTTTTTTCACATGTTAAGCACACACAGATATTTTTTTTTATAATTTTCAATAAATAAATTAATTTCTTTTGCGAATGCTGCTATTTTTCTCTCAGTGTACCTCATCGAGATTTGAAGATATTGGAAAAAATCCATTCAGTCTCACTCGTATTGCCACTTGGCTGCTCAAATAAGATTGGAATACCATTCAAAACTTGTACATCTATACTCCGCAGCATATCATCCCAAATAATTATTTTCAAGCACGGATATATCTCCTTGATATACTGTGCAATGGCGAGCACATGCTCCAGATAGAGCGTGGACTTGCCATGTTTGCTCAAATTGGCCCGTTTAGAGCAGACAGAACAGAGCCCGAGGTGCCAGACTTCGTCAGCTCCGATGTGAAGGTATTGAATGTCAGGATGTAACGATACGATTTGCCTTACGAGCGATTTGACCAGGGGAAGAGTGGCTGGATTCGATGGACAGATCGAGCTGGGGAAGTTGTCCACTTCTCGGAGTGATCTCCATTCTTCGTGCTTCAGAACAAACTACAACAAAATGAATGCCAACATTAAAATTCAAAGCTAGGTGAAACTTTTTCCCTATATCTAACAATTGTTAGCATTGTTTGTTTAGCTCCAAAACCAATCATTTAACTATGGACAATTAACAACAATTGAAAAATTGTTAGCGCTTATATGACCTCAACTTAATTTTAATTGTCAATTACAAAATTGAAAGATTTCTAACGTACATCCCAATCCCATGAAAAGACATTTCTGTTACATTATTGTTGACATTATTGTTCAACAAGGAAATATCCTTTAATGATGAGCAATCCCCCATGACAAATCTTCATTGAGATACTTGAATATTCAATGAGAAATGAAAAATTATTCTAGAGAGAAACTACTCACTTCTAAATGACCGAAGGTTTGAACCAAGGGAACAACTGCTAGCCCACAATCCCCAGCAATTTGCAGTATCTGTAAAGCTTCTTGTGCTGTGTAACCACTTCCTAAACTACTGGGGCCATTGCTCCCAATGCGAGACAACTCTCGATTGTAAGGGAACGTATCCTCCCACTCTAACAACAAGCCTGTAGCACCCCATGTCCTCAAATAAGGAAATAACTGAAATAACATTAACCAGATTATGGACCTTTTGTTGACATGTCAAATAGGAACATTTGATTGTTTATTTGGCACACAAACCTTTTCGAAATAAGCTACTCGAGGTGGAGCACCCTTGAGGTCCAGGTGAACTAATCTACAATATTCAGAAAAGATTTTTAATGAATGGCAGTAGTCAAACAGTAATTAACGTTTGAAATATGTATTTTGCGCCTTTAGTCGTTACCTGTGCGAGCCAAACGTGAAGTCATCCATTTTTTCTCCATTGTACTGCAGGGTTCAATGAAGCTATTATTCAATCAAAACAAAGATGGTGCAGTCATTGATTTTATTATCTAGTTTTAAAAAAATATGGACCAACGACGATTATTTTTACATTTTGTCAAGTTGAGGTCTCAATATTGATTTTGTTGATTTCACGATGGACTGGCGGGCTTTTCAAACATGCCGGCGTCAATTATTAATTAATGAATATCCAAATTTCAACTCAATTATTTCAGACTTCACTTCAGCGATTTTATTTTTTCAGTTGTCGTTAGTGACAGAACGATTTCTTTCTCTGCACATTTTTACATTTTCTCTACGTCATTTCCAGGTACAGTAATTATATGTAGACATTCATTATTTGTTTTTAAACATTGATTTATTATACACAGTCGGGCGAACCAAATCGCATTTCAATTTTCACTAAGATAATAAATTAATTATTATCCCATGATTGCATTTGTACAAAAATGATCTTGACCAAGAATGGCAAACAGCTCATCCAACAGATAAAAAATCTCGTCTGCTTCGACTCGATTGATCCGTCTAAAATTATTCTCCATCGTGTGTTTAATCGCTGCAGTCTTAATATCATAGCAATGGAACATTGAAGATTTCTAAATCAATGGGAATCATAACGCTGATTTCATCATCGGGCTTATTACTCGATAATTTCAAGGGATTTAGGGAAACGGGAATTGAATATTCAATAGTCAATGATTTACAAAAGATAGGATCATTCATTTTCATATTTTCTCTCATCATTAAAAAATTGAGCTAATCTTAAAAATCTATAGTTCAATCAAAGTAGATGTGGACAGGTGAATTTCATTGGTTATACTCACAAACGTCAGGTTTTTTTTTCTTTCGAAAAACGTTTAAAAAAATTAAGGAGAGTATTGAGAAATTCAAAAAAAAAGCATGTGATTCTATAACAGTTACAATTATACTATAAATAACTATCAACTTTAGGATCAAATTCATCGCTACAAAGGACATGATTACAAAAACATGGTAGATCCTGATGTCATCTATGCATTCGAAAATAAATCAATTTTATAATAATCGGCAGTATCTAACCAAAACAAATAGGCAAATCACGTTGACTGTGAGATTTGCGGAGAAATTACATACATTAGTCAGTGAATGACAAATTGGCTGAAGTCTCACTGGGAAATATATTCGTCAATATAAACAAAATAAATAAATTAATTACGGAAAAAATTGACTCTTCATACTTTGCTACTACGACCATACTCGAGAATTTGCTTGTGGTAGAAGAGAAGATACCTGAAACATTAATAGATAATTAATAGGTAATTGCTTTTGTCCTGATGATAGCATCACTATCTTTCCTTATACATTAGCAATATACTTTTCATTGAAAACTTTACGATCCATAATTCATACGCTGACAGCGTTTCCTCCACGTAAAATAAATGGATTTGGAATTTTGAAAAAGTCCAATATTGAAATAATTATTATAGATTGCTATTAAAGACCAATTAATTTTTCACATGGTAGAACTCAAATCTCAATAATTATAAAACGACCATTCCAGGCAGGAAAAATAAATTCTCTCATTGCTAATGAAAAAATTGATCTGTACTGCTTATAATGATTTCTCATCTGGCAAGTGGTGATGCATACTTTCTAAACTCGAAAAAGTAAAAACCACTAAAAAAAATACTGTTCCTGGGCTATTACAAGACGTTCTTTTGCTCTAACGGTTGGTCTGTTGTAAAGTTAATAAAAAAATATCACGATAATAGGCCGGACAAATACTAGACCAAAGAACAGAGATGACGTTGTATTTATAGTGATGAACGTGACATTTATAAATTAAAAAATACTAACCCTTCACTGGTCAAAACGTCTTTAAGCCTCGCCTTGGTAATCAAATGATCGTCACACTTGAACCACTGATCCCTCTGCTGCCTGATAAAGGCAGTATAGTGGCCTGTCTCTAGTGAGCCCTCATGATTAATAACAGCAAAAAGTGAATATCTATTATCACTAAATGCCGCATCTTCACAATTTTTTGGGAGGCCATCGATAGAATCGCTGTTGTTATTGCCATTGCGCTTGTGTGACATGAATGGCGTCATGTCCAGCTGCTCTGGGAATGAGATAAACGTCGATATCTTCTTATCCTGTATACTGGAGTGCTCAAAGCGCTTAAGATGAAAACTAGCAACAATTGGTAGTTGTTTCATTGTTAACTGTTTGGTGCTTTCTTGATACGTCTGACATTTGCTGCATTTGATTTTTGCACTTGAGCCTAAATGCTCAGCTCGTGTGAAACGTTCTAAGCAATCCAGAAGTGATGTGGGGGGTCCATTGGTGTCAGAGCCAGAGGCGCCAGCTGTTGGACCGAGATCCAGAGAAATGTCCCAGAATGGATCAATGGTGGTGGAAACTCCGCTGAAGGAAATTGGGATAATTAGTTTAGGAAAGTGCAAATTAACATGAACTTTTTATTTCAATTACATCACTTTCCACCGAAGATGCATGTCCATTGTAAACGGCACGAAATCAAATTATAGAAAAAATATAAGACGTAAATGATTTCTAGGCATTAACAAAAATTTCTATGGAAATAGAGTTTTTCTGAAATTGTTAAATTTGTTGGAAACATTAATGGAAGATGTTAAGTTCGCTGAAGTTAGATAAATAGCGAGAAAATTTTGAGAGATACGTTTTTTGACTGAATGTTTCAATTAGGAACACCAAGTTACTCCCAAACTTCATAAATAAGTATTTGCCATGTCCTCTGTTTCAAATGTACGAGATTTTTATCTTTGATTTTGTCTGGCTAACTGCTAATGGCAATTGAATTGAAAAATTTATGGTTTATTTTAAATGTATTTCTCTAAAACAATTGGAATTTGAACTCACTTGCACGATTGACATACAACATCGCTTTGCAACCCACCAGTGAATATTTGATCAATAATACAGTTGCAATGATGTGGATTATCCTTAACGAAAATTGGTGCTGCCTCACAGTGTCTGTGAAGTACATCCAACGTAGCAATGAAAAATTCATGGGCATCCTGTTGTTCATAACCAGCCAAGTGTCTCGCGTGTGTCCATATCAAATGAAGTAATTTATGGAGTGTCAGTGGTGCCTTACTTCCAGAATAGAATTCCTGGAAGAGGTGAGACACTTCGCACACCAGACAGCGACTTGGCTGGGGGCAGTGGTGGCGATCAGACAGGAAATAATCTCGGAGGAGTGGAGTATGAGTCAATGCCTGGACAATGCAGTTCATGAAGCACGTGCTGCCTAAGTTTATAAGTCCTCGGAGACCTTCAAGCAATATTATTTCATCGTTAAACATCTTCCGCAATTCTCACCAGATGATTTCAAGAGATATTAGATAAAAGGAAACAATATTCATCTAATTGGCATTACACGATTTTTTTTCGTTACTCTTTAAACTAATTATGGATTAATATATAGCTAAAAGAGTACAAACAACTGCAAAAAACAGAAACACAGAGCTCCAATTTTGAAGTCAAACGTCTTGCCGATATTTACAACATCTCTTGCAATCACTATGGAGTTTAGCATCCTGAATATTAATCTCTCATAATTGAAGGTCCAAGACAAATGTAGAAATTGTTTTTGTATACCAATTGTTGAATTCTCTACGACGCGCCTTCGTCGCGGATTTTTCCTCAATAATTCTGCCTCTACTTGTGTCGGCTCCCAGGCCCGATAAAATTCTCCCAGGCTCAGGGACTTGGCTGATTCGCTCCATTGTGCTTTCGCTACGGCCAGTAACTCTCTATCGTATACATAATCTCCACATTGGAAGCACAGAATATTACCGTAACAAAGATCAACGGCTGGAATTAAATATGGAAATTCATTACATAATTCGTGAACAAATCCAAATCTCATTTCTCACGAATTTTGTTATACAATTTCTCATCCATACGCATATCACCATCATTGAATGAAACAATTAATTACCTAAAAAATGTTTTTTCGTTTTCGCATGCTCCTGAATGTGACCACCGATATAGCAACCAAAAAATATACAGTGCAAGCAAGAATGCAGTCGATTCTTGTGTGTCTTGCAAGTGTGACATAAGCAGCTGACGGCCTGTAAAAAAATGATCTCATTAATTGAATGAAAACCAATCAATCTCCAAGATCTCAAAATATTACTTAACACCTATGGCCCATTGAATTATCGAAAAAAATATGCAAATTACTCGAAAAATGTCCCCTCTCGCTCTCTTTGTGTCCATTAGAATTGCTCCCTTCATTTTTACCTCACTGATTATAGATAGCAATCATAAAAATAATCAATGTGTATTATTCTATAGAATTCCTCTCCAACCGTAATCTGAGCAGACCTCCCTAAGAAAGGAGAATAGAAAAAAAAAATCGCAATTGACTTTAGAAATTGATTCACTGCGCGCAGGGTGATCCAAGCCTAATGTCCGACCCTGATAACCTGAATGAATCGCTCGTGTGGGTCATATCACGTACGGTATCACAGTGACTGGTGTGCATGTAAATACAGGGTGTTTGCATTTTCACCAGTCCCCCAGTGGATCTACAAACCACGAGACTTGTCAATCTTACTAGCGGGCGTCATGGATTATAACCTAAACACCGACTTCTCTGAATGACTCCAATTTATCACTCCTCTCGTAGAAACAAATCAATCGCAAAATCTTATCACTGGAAAACCCTCAACAGCCCTCCATCCTCCTTCACCATCAAAATTGCTACAAAACACCCAAAATAGTGGAGACGCCGGCGAATTTTTTCCTAAATGTACAATAAAAAAAACTACAAGAAGCACCAAACAAATATCATCCCACCTTCCTGATGCGTGCCTCCGCCGAAGTACTAGTGACAAAGTACGAATGTATAACTTTGTACGGTTGTATTCCCTTGGCAGCTTTAAAATTATTCAAGTGTATGCAGCCATGGTCGCTCATCTCAGTCCGACTATCACGGCGGAGATGCACGAGACACTTTCTCGTTGTCTCAATCTCAATGTGATTCCACTGTACTGACGTTTTTTATTCACGTAAACGCCACAATTTTCGTTCTTTAAAATATTTAAAAAATCCCAGTTAGTTTGACGCTTTTCAAACGTGAAATGGAATACAGTGGGACTTGTGTATTTAACCGGGGCGTAGCACGCTGGCCTTGGAAGGATCACGCGTGTCGTTGACATGGAAAAGCGCGTGAGCCCTCAAAATAATTGATTGCCTTTAGTGGTTTTTAAAAACTCGAAGTACAAACTTCCTCAGTATTCCCCTCGTACACTTCACCTACACTTCAATTGGCTAGACTCTTGACTGTTGGCTTACGAACCCGAATATTTTCTTGAATTTTTAAAGAACCCCTCAGAATATTCGAGGGAAGCGAGACATTTTTTCGTGTAATTATGGGTGAAAAAAGGAAGAGACTGTGAGAGGAGGAGCGAGGGGCCCCGCGAGTCAACGAAAATTTGCCAGGACGCTGGCGAAGTTGTGTTATTGGACCACGTTTTGCTCCACGTTTTCGACACTCAGACGTTCACGGACACCAGCCGGTCACTGCTCACTGCAGCGGCGCCGATACGAACCACTCATTACTCTTACCCCCTCTTTTTCTCATCCCCACCACTCCAATTATGTACCGGGGGATACAGTCGTGTACTTGAAGGTATTCAGGGCCCTAGTATACCGTTAATTTCCATGAACTCTGTGACATTTAATTGTGGACTTGGCATTTAGCATTGTTGCCTTCGATTTTTTTCTATGAATACCAGAGCTTCGGAGATGCAGTTTAAGGGTTCTACTTAACGTGTTGAAGGGGTGTACGGATAGGGTTGTAGGAAATTCGGAGAATTTGGAGGCTGCGAAACACTTGGAAATTAGGGAGAATAAGTAGCGCCATGGCACAGCCCTGCCCCACCGCCGCTCATCCATCAGGAACAGCTGCGCATAGTACACATCCTGCCATCGGTTTTTGTAGTTTGCCGATCTGGAACCGCTGTAATCCCTCACCGGGTAACGGCGATTGGGTTTATCATCCAATGCAGTTCGGGTCCAATCATCTTTTTTATTAATTAATTCATTATCTTGAAGACAACTCCTTTGCAACGGCTGCTTCATGGACTTTTTATTAGGACTCAAGAAGACATCAAATAAGGGCATTTATACTGTTCCACATTGTCGTGACGTGACAGGATATTATTGAATGGGATTAGGAGGGGATAGGATAGTATCCAGGATAATTTTCAATATGAAATTTACAAGGGATTTTTAGTGAAAAAATGGATAGTCCTGACTGGGATTTGAACCCAGGACGTACCGATTGTGCATCGGGTGCTCCTTCCGAAAAAAAACTGCTTCTATAAGAACACATTGAATTTTATTTCCGTATTGTAAATTTAAATAAAAATCAAATTCAATATGTAGATATGTAAGTCGGAATCTAATAGAAACTATTTTAGACAAATCCGTACGAGGTAATTTTTTTTTTATAAAAGTGGATTGATGTATCCTCTAACGTAACAAATCTGACTAGGGATTTTATCCACTTCTTTTTACCCTATTTTCTTGTCGTTTTAACGAAGTATTTGAACAAGAAAATTTACACCGAAAAAATCCTTTAAATAATATTTCGACAGTAATCCTTCCCATAATCTATTTTTCATTCATTATGAGTGAGTTTCACATTTGATAATGAACTCAATTTTTTTGTAATATGGACTGAAAGTAGTATTGACTGATGTGAAATTTGATCATTTTATAATACATAAAACTGATTGAAAATTATTGAAAATTGGAAAGAGGAGGAAATTATTGCTCTCGTGCAATAAACCGCCTACAAGCTAAGAAAAAAAACACTTCACACATGTATCGAAACAGACTATTATAGTAGTTGCGTATCATCCCACAATTTCAGATAAATCGAAGGTATTAACTATTACCTATGTAGTTTCCCGTATTAGGGACATTACCGTCTGTATATTCCTTTGGAATTCTATATATCCTAGTATTTAGTTTATATCTTTATTATTTTATAAAGCAACACGACTTCCTATAATCACGGATATTTCTCTATGATTCTTCCCATTTTAAAAGGTAGTTTCCTGAAATTGGCATTATTCCTTTAGAAATTACTGAACGTCATTGAGAGGGCCATTAGCATTGTGCCTTTACAAATTTCATGTTCCGCAGAGCAATGAAATTTTCCATTAGGCGCCAATGTCACTAATCCTTCGTCGGCCTATCACCACTCGTAATATAAAAATATTTTCATCATGCTCTAATGAAACAATACAAATTTTCTCGCCTTTGGCACGCGATATAACTCTCCAACTCACCAAAAAATACTTTTTTGAATTTGTTACCCAAGAAACTATTACCTGGGCACGCTCAAGACTTTTCGCTTTTCCTGACCCATTATCCATCAGCCGAAGCACATTGACTCGGCGGTGGTAAAGCCTATTAGTATATATAGATGAGTATTATATATAAAATCAAATTTGTCAAATTTCTAAATAACTTCAAATGAGTAGCGACAGAGCACACGACGGTATTTCTTCCTTTTAACATACGCTTTCAACGTTCACTTATTCGTTAGCCGAAATAATTTCTGCTTAAATCCGATATTCCAAGAGACAGATTGCACAGTTTGAATTATGTGTTGCATAGAGTATTCTTTGAAGGGATTAAATTAATTAATTCCTTTAATCAAAGCCTTCGTAAATAATTCACCAATTCTAAAATATCGGAACGAAATATTAATTCCTCTCGTACAATAGTAATCAATAATTTGGCATCTGCAGATAAATATTTTCAGGAAGCCAAAACACCTAAAATTACTGAACTATTTTTATTCTTAATTTCAATTAACGAAAATAAATTCTTAACATTTGAGACAATAAATAGACTTTGATTGATAATCTGCTTTTGAAGTAAATGGAGCCCACATTTTCTGATATTCTCCCCCATGAGAACTTCAGATTGAACTTCTTAAGATCCTCTTAAGGCTGTAGAACACATGGTGGGTTAAAGGCCACACTGGTGACGCGATGCAGTCAATAATGATTGCTCAGTTTTCATTTATCCAAAGGTGTTGAGATGATCTGTCTATCTAATCTAAAAATGTAAGAATGAGAGGTTAAGATGAGACACTAAAGCTTGTAAAATCGTATTAAGTTGTCAATGAAGTTCTTCAATCTAAATAAATATAAATGCATATAAATTACAAATTCTATAAAAATTTCTTCACATTGTATTTAAAAACTCTGTAATTTTCTGCATGTTCTAATGGAATAAAAATGAGAAATGTAAAAGGAAGCACAAAGCCAAATGGAACTATACAGAAAATATCTCAATTGAATCAGTTGTACAAAAACATGAAACATTTCAATAAAATAAATGGAGGACTAACAACATTTTCTAAGCAATGGATCATTTTTTTTGTATTGTTTTTCTATCTTCAATATCTTGTCAATATCTGCATTTATAAAATGAAATTTAGAAGGAATAGAAACCTCATAAAAGCTACCTATAATAGCTTTATCCTACTGGTGACTACAGTTGAGTTAAAAATCTACTCTTCTGAGACACCAACGAAAAAAGGAGGTATGACTCATGAGAAATCGAGTCACGTAACAAAACCAAAGCTTTTCACGCTTATGCCTGGACAGGCTATTAGTCTTCGAGATAATCAGTTTTTTATGCTTCAGATGGGTTTTGATTTTTATTTTTTGTAAATCTCACATTGATCAAAAATAATATTTACCAACGAGAACTCAATAATTTACTATTTGGGTAGAACGGAGTAAGAACCCACTTACTGTGAGCGGGTAAATAAAATAGAGTGCTAGGCAAGCGGAAGACACAAATACTGTATAATTTGAAAACTTTTAGCAATCTGAAATAATTTTTGATGGAGGAAATTTATTGAAATGAAGCTCACTCGAAATAAAGGTAAACTAAAGGCGTAAGAAAATTGAAAATTAATTTGAAACTAATCTTGTAGCGTCATTGGAGCACTTTAAGGCAAACGTCTCCCCTTCAGAAAAATAATGAATTATGCAAATAAAATTACCTCCGTAAATGCAGTAAACATTATCTAGAATGGATATCAGATTCCCAACGATTTTTGTACAAAACGTAAAGTTGCATTGCAGTCCTGGCGTCCTCGACTGAATTGTGCTCCCCTCTCTGAATTTCAATGCCTAACAACTCAACTGCGAGCTTCTTCAAACTTGGAGTATTTCCTTTTGAAACCATCCTAAAGAGATTATACCTTGATGTGTCTCGCAGATATTTCTTGGGGTGGGACAAAAAAAGAACAGCGAGGTCATTTTTAAGTGCATGGCCGATCAGAATTTTTCCTCGTAAGATATTGGATACTTCGGCTTGAACTACATCGAAATCTTCCCCACTTTCGAGATGATGGGGGCGTATTCCACTGACTGGGGTACGGTAATCTTGGACAGTCTCCCTGGGCTTGACATATTTGTCGTATATACAGGCTCCATGACGATTTACGATCGACACTCTCGCGAGCATGCTCTCACTACCATCTCCGATACCAACCATTTCACAGTCCATTGCCACTTGCTTCGTTGGCTCCGTATTATTAAGGTCCATTTGGGCCATTACATTGGTTACCATCTGGAAGAGGGGACAATTCGATTAATATTGGAATTGAGGGATATCGTTTTGAAAATGGGAAGCAACGCAAAATTGATTTGTGTATTATTGTGTTGATGCAGTATTGGAAGATACAGATCCTACGTGCACCTTTCCTTTTTATTTCAGAGAAAGTTTTATGCTCAACAAACGGATCACTTATTGTAATTCAATTGAACGTGTTTTACCTTCAAAAAGCAGGTTTCTTCTTCGGCGCAGTTCAGTTAAAAGATAATCCTTCAAAGATTTTTTTCTGAAGTTAATAGAACTCTTACGACATCCAAATGTTAAGGAATAAAAATAGAAAGCCCAAGAAGCTCAAATTATTTAGATAAATGTTACAGTTGCTTTCATTAAGTCATAATAAATGAGAATAATGGCCATTTTTCCTGCATCATCTACATTTTGTGTTTTAGTTTTCAAATGCCACCGATATAGTTTTGTCATATAAAAAAATATGAAGAAATGGTCCAATTGAGTTAGCATTCTCTTTCTATAATCCAATCTCGTCTGATTGTAACGAAAGACAACATTATTGTGGCGAATCGTTGGCATTGAAAATTGGAATTGAGGGTTAACTAGAGTTGTCAAAAATTAAACTTACAGATTTAATGAGATGGGGAGCCTTTTTGGCTTTAGCCATTCGCTTTCCCCTGTGAGGCTCGTCAGAGATCATTGAATGGCGTTTAGAAGGTGATTTTTGTGTTGTTGAGGTGTTCACAAGGTCTTTGTACTTCTGCCAATTGCAATTTGTTGTCCTAGATGGAGGTTTAGCTTTTTTCGTATTCTTCTCATCCTTTTGAAGTTCGATTTTATTCTCTTTCAATGCATCAGTTGTGTTCATTTTAGTACTTTTATTAACGGAATCCTCGTAACATTTCGCCGCTTCATGTGTCATCATTTTCGAAAACATTCGAATTGATTGTTTCTTAATTATTGATGCTCTTGATATTTCTGTTTTTCCTATAAAGTTGTTTTACGTTCCTTTATTTCCTAACAAGATTAGAGTTTACTAGAAAACAGCACTAGAATCCAACCATTTATCTGCACGTGGTGTAAATGTGGGCGACTATTTCATAGCAACAGAACTCTGGTTTTTCATGTTTTCATTTTCACATTGAAGCAGTCATTTTCTGTTCTGGAACTATATCAGAAAATTATAAATGAATTTAAATCGGGCTTTTGTTGATAATTTCTATGCAATAGTGCTTCTGTAAAATTCAGATAAACTTGATGATAGAAGTAATTTGAAACAATGTTTGAGGTTAAGTTGAACGGTTAATTTATCATTATTATTAAAACTTCAAGCTGCTTTTCAAAGAACGTTTTAATTGGCGCTGCCAGCACCTACGTGATATTAACCGGGAAAATCTTATTTTTCATTAAAAAACCTTATCAGATCGCTTGTAGTTTATTCACTGGTCATTGTAGTGTACTTTTTAACGTTTAAGAGTCTATCATTTATTTATAAACAAGTTAATTGTGTTTGGCATGTAGTTAGCCGTAGACAAACATAAAATTGAGATTTTCGAACTTTTCTTGTATGTAGTATTTAGCAAATTGTTTGTAAATAAGGAATTGACGTTCATGAGTCTTCACGAGTAATTAATTTTACAATGATAGGAGAAAATAGGTAAGTGCTATGTCATAGCCGAGGCGGGAAATTCAAATACGGCGCGCGGAGCGCGCAATTGGTTTCGTATTTATATTAAGCATTATACTGTCCTGAGTAACTTTATAACATGGTGTGACATATGTACGCGTAATGAATTAATTAGTCATAGTATTTATTATGTTCAGAATCCGTATATGCTGGAGCGAACTAACAAAATGTGGAAGGGAGGGAGAAGCATCAAGTCACGTGACGGAGGGCTGAAATAATGAGAGTTAATTTGCCTTCATTATTGTAAAAAAAACAACTCTTGAAGACTTATGAACGTTAATTTCTTATTTACAAACAATTTGCTAACTACTACATAAAAGAAAAGTTCGAAAATCTCAATTTTAATTTTTTTTATGGCTAACTACATGTCAAATACAATTGATTTTTTTAATAATTAATTGATAGACTCTTGAACGTTAAAAATTACACTACAATGACCAGCGAATAAACTACAAGCGATCTGATAAGGTTTTTTTAATGGAAAATGAGATTTTCCCGCTAATATCATGTAGGTGTTGCCAGCGGTAGAACTGCACAGTGGGATGGACAAAACTGAATATTTTTGTCAACTTTTTTCGCTTTATCTTTGATAACTATTTAGCTGGTAATTTGATGGAATTTAACCGTGTATAATTAGAATTTGCCAGCCGTTCATTTTTTTTAATAAATAATTTTATACCATTGGAAATAACCAAAAATCGTGTATTTTTTAATCAAAAAAATACTCATTCCAATGACAATAATTTGGGGGTCACAATAATTAAGTTTTCATAAAGCCAGTTTGTGGTTTCGCTAACCATCATTAAACCTTGGTAAAAGTTGGCCCGGCTGTAATAGTTCGTAACATCGAAATCGCCGTGACTAATTGCAAGAAAAACAATTATCATTTCAAAACATGGAAAAACATAGCTCATTTCCCATCGATATAGTATCCCTTTTAAAAAAAAGCATGTAACGTTTTTTGTCCCCGTTTTTCGCGGCATATCTTAGCATATGATACGAAAGTACGTATTTAATATAATACATATTATATATAATATATAATGAATATATATGATATATATAATATAATAATATATATAATAATAATCATAATATATGTAATATATTATTAAAAAAGTCCAAAAAGGGCCAAAGGCTCACCTTCCTCCAAAAAAAATTAGAAAAAAATATATATTTAAGAAGGAAATAAGTATATATTTATATCTATGTTATATGATTTATTCTTATTCTATAGATTTTTTCATACATATATATTTCGAATTGGTGACAGCTAAGCTATGCCGCGAAAAACGGTGACAAAAATTGAAGGGGGGGGGGTGCCCGGCACGTAACTGGGAGACCCGGGTTCGAATCTCGGCTGGGTTACCGGGATTTTTTTCTCTCTAAATTCTAATTCTATTTGAATTTATTCAATGCCTAAAAGGAGGAGAGGCGGTGTGGTAGGTGGAATTTGGAGAGAGAGAGGTTTCCGTGTCCCCGGTAGCTTAATTGAAAGAGTGCCCGGCGCGTAACTGGAAGACCCGGGTTCGAATCCCGGCTGGGTTATCGGAATTTTTTTCTCTCTAATGTTATCGTTGTTTTTGCGGGTTTTTAAGAGTTGAGGGGGTTCTAGGGGTTCCTACTTTCGTTTTTCGGCCCTTCTGGCATCACTTCCCGGAAATTTTAAGCCATTCAGCGGTTTTTCGAGCCCTTTTTTGAAATTTTTCGCAGAAAACAGCCGATTTCTTCAAAACTATCAGGCGTAGCCACCAAATTCCAACGGATTTAAAAAGCTGAGGAAATTTCCGATCGATATAGCCTCTCTCTTTCCATTTTTAGGAATTTTTTGGATTTTCGACTTTTTGACGTCTGGCAGCCTCTGATTTCCGTGATTCTCGCCTGGGTGGACTCATTTTCTGTGATATCTCAAAAACTATTGCTCGGATTGCCACGCGGATTGCGCCATTCGAAAGCTGAGCTCATTTCCCATCGATATAGCATATTGAAAAGTTTCTAGGGTCATTTTTACACCCCTTTTTTGCTAATTTTATGATTTTCAGAAAGACTGCAAAAACGGTTCGACAAATCATTTTAGGAATTCTGCCATATGCCATATTGTTGTGAATTGAGCTCAGCTTTCGAATGGCGTAAACTCCGTGGCGATCGGAGCAATAGTTTTTGAGATATCGTCAAAAAAGTGCCGACTTCGGTGAAAATCGCGAAAATGGAAAGGGGCCCCTTTGATTTTTTGGCATGTCAGCCTTTCGGCCGGAAAGCCGACTGGCCAGCCATCTGTCCGACCGGAGATGTCCGAATCACGATTTTTTTGAAGGAAAGTGAGCCCTGGGCAGCCCCATTTGGCCGTTTTTGGTCCTTTTTGGCCGATTTTGACCCTTTTTGGGTCTTTTTTTTCAGTTTTTTGGATTGTTCAGCCCGTTATCGTGGTTTTTGAGAGATTTTGAAGGCTCAGGAGGTTCTAGGGGTTTCTACTTTCGTTTTTGGGCCCTTTTGCAATCACTCCCAGGATATTTTCAGCCCTTCAGCGACTTTTAGGGCCCTTTTTTGAAATTGTTGTCGGAAAATTGGCGATATCTTGAAAACTATCAGGCCTAGCATCAAAATTCGAACGGATTTGAAAAGCTGAGGAAATTTGCGATCGATATAGCCTCTCACATTCCGAATTTGGTGATTTTTTGGACTTTTGAATTTTTGACCACTAGGGCCCGCTGATTTCGGCTATTTTCGACCGGTTGGACACATTTTTGGCGATATCTCAAAAACTATTGATCCGATCGTCTCGGGG
>JAPYZM010001663.1:0-17125 GCA_030522845.1 Psyttalia concolor
TAGTGCGGTAATGGTAACCGAGGGAGAGAGCGAGTGAGAGCGGGAGATATTAGACAGAGAATGCGTTGGGAAGGAAATGTTAGAGTGGGGGAACGATTCCCCTCATGCGACGGGGCGGTCATACGTTAGCGAGTCATCTCTTAAGGAGTTTTTACTGTATAGCCGTTTTCCCACTGCGGCGACGACGACGACAAGCTCGTGGATTTTGATCATTTATAGAGGGATATGGCATAACATCATCCGGTTGGATTCAAAAATTACCCTTCATACAGGCCAAATCTAAATCTCTAAATCTAATTTAAATTGTCCATTCGTTGGTTCGCACTGTGCATTATTATCAGTCCCTGTGGCGCTCAATTCAACACTTAAAAAAAACGAACGAAAGATATCTTGAAGGAATGTGTCAATATGATTCAATATATTTATAATTTTTCAATTTTTTTTCGGCAATTTCGAAGGTTTATAAACATTTATGGGAATTTTCAATACTTCCCGCAGTTTCAGGTATCCCATTTTGCCCTTCCGAACTAAATTACGCCGATTTAATGAAGAAAGATTTATAATGATAATATGTGGGTCGGAACTAATGATATGGAAAGAAAAATTGATTCCTTGAAGATGTGTCAAATGATGGTATCCCATTTTGCCTGCCCCTCTCCTATATGTTGTTTTTATTAAATACTTCCTGCCGTGTACGTCCGCTATCCCCAATTGAAATGAACAACATCTAATCCTAAGCTCATTGTCATTGACCAGAGTCCTATCGGATGCAACCAAGAAGTTCGAATCCTAGCTTTTTGCCCTGGCATAGATTTAGCTAACTGTTATAAAACTAATTCAAGACTAATTCGCAAGTAACCGGCTTAACCATAGCCATAACGATAACCGATTTTTACTAATTAATTTCTTCATAATTTACGATTAATTTCTTACAAGCGAAAAGAAATTATTTTTGCTTCACAGTACAATGTGTTGTAACTCTGACGATACTAGGGAGTTCTACGATATTTCAATAGAGAAAAGGACTTTTTTTCAAATTTCAAGAAAATTTGAGTAGATTTCCAACTGTTAGCTAGCATTCCGTAGAAAATCACTTAAAGAAAGAAAACATTTCTTGCAAGTTATGGGCAATTAAAATTTCCAAGGTGGAACAAATGAGTGATTTTGAAAACAATATAGCTCGATAAGTATTAGTTTGAGCGAATAACTACTGAAACACTTTTTCATTCTTAGCAAGTGTAAGTCTCCATGAAAAAAAAATCAACTGAACACAGTTAAATGTACTAGTAATTTTTTAATAGACAAATGCAAAAATAATATTAACCAAGAACACATCTCTCAAAAAAATAGAAAAACATATATGTTATAGAGTATATATTTGTGAATTGCCTCTAAAAAAGCAATTGTGAAACTCTAGTTGTTTTCGAGATATAGGGTTGTTTATATCGCGCCGTCAGGTACAGCAGCGTTGTCACCTGGGCCCAGTGAGTGCCCCACCGAGATCTATACTGTCCAGTGTAGATTCTCCTCATCTGGGAGATGAATATATTGGATTGAATATATGTATTTAATGATTTCTATGGATTGAGGATAATTATACGTTGACCGGGGATTATAACAAAATAAATTACTTATAATTATTTATTTATTATAAATTGGCACGTGTAGCGTCACCCACCCACAGGGGGTCTGTCGGGGTATGCAGTGTCTCTACAGCAATCAATACGGAAATCCGATGTCTCATTACTCATCGATACTCAAAATCGTGAGATTCATGAGTCATAAGACAGTCGAATACTCGTTGGTTGTTTATAAATATGAGCTGGAGGTTGCTCATTTCCGAAGAATTATTCTGAAATATTGAGTGCAATTATTTGTGGAAAAACCCACCTCATTGTGCCATTTCGGTGAATGTGTTAAATGCCCAGGCTTCGACAACATTCGACTTCATTTAGAGGAGGTTTGGAATTTAAATTTCATAGACTCAGCGACTTACATGACTTGAACTGCTAGTGACGCGCTTCAGTGACGGCACCGCTGTATCTGACCGCGCGACATAAAAAAATCTATATCTCCAGAACTACTGAACTGTCACAAATTATTTTTTTATAGGCAAATTTCAAATATATATCCTGTAACATATTTTTTTTTTATGTTTTTAAGAGATGTTTTTTTAATCAATTTTTTATTTGTTTATTAATAAATCACTCAAACTCGTAAATTTATCATTTTTGACTTAATTTTTTTTTCCTCAAAAACCTACATCAATTTTGAATGAAAAATTGTTTTTGAACTTATTCGCTAAAGTTGATATTTATCGAGTTATATTTTTTTACAAAATCATTCGCAAACTCGAAAGAAAAAATTTCAATTAACCAGAAAAATGCGGACAAATTTTTTCAGTTTAAAAAAATTTGAATTATAGATAAGTGTGGCAGATTTCTATATCATATCAAATGTTCAGCAGAATCGAAAAAATGTCGATTGAAATAGCATGGAACGCCCCTACTCTGAACACAAGGCTTTTGTCCTGGTAATTCATTGAAATTTTTCTTACGCGGATAATGTCCTCATAATTTTTATCATCATTTTCTAACCCTTTTAACGTCAAATAGGATGTGTGCGTCGTATCTATTTGATTCTAAGACTAGAGAATATTTTTATGTATTCCTAGCTGATAAACGAATGCCTACCGAATCTCAATTGATGGTCGGAGGAAGTAAAGACCAAGAAGAGAGAGAGAGATTTATTCAGCCTCGTTATTATTTTATCGAACTATTTAAATCTCAGAAAATAAATTATTAGTATGTATAACAGAGCTTCCGCGGCTTACATAGCTAGTCCGACTATACTGAATATTTGAATTTCATACTCAACTAGTTGCGTAAGGTGTACGGTTAGATATTGGTTACTTCCGTGTTCGAAGACATCCATAGATGGAATATTTTATATTAATAATATATATGGAAAAAATAAAAATTGTATTTTGTAGGACATCTGGCAATTTACGCACGGGGTGCATGGGGTCCTCGTAAAATTATAAATTATGTTTTGACTGACAAAATCTGTGAAATCGTCAGTTTTCGTAGTAGAAAATGGACAATTATCTTAGAAACCGGCCATTTTTCCCTGCAGGTTTTTAAGCAATAAGTACTTTGGGGGAAGCTATCAGTACTCGAGCGATGGCCAGTTACAAACTTCTTGTGCCAAAATATATTAAAAATTAAAAGATATACCACAAGACGTCAAAACTTATCAAACAGTGGTCAAATCAGCTGATGAACAGGCAATTGTTTAATTTCTTAATAATCCAAGAGTAATCTTCTAGCTGTGAATACTTAATAAATAACTGTATGAATTACATCCGGCCTACTTTATCAGAACTGAGAATACCATCTCACTGGTAATTCAACCATCAGATAATTGTTTGCACCAATTAACATTGATCATTCAGTGAAAATTGATCGGGTGCTTAGCAGTCAAATTGAATCCGGTATTCAGTCATTGACCCTATTGATTATTGTCGCTCTGTCATTTTTTCCCGTTAATTGGAATATTCATTTAATATTCATTTATTTTATCAAGATATTCACGACTGAATGAGTTCATGTTCCATAAAATGAATATATAATAGTGGAAGTGCAAACAGCCGGCAGGGAAAGAGGGTGGAGAAAGTATGTAAACTCAATCGAATAGGTAACATATCCATAATACAGTGTTTCGTATCTTGAATATTTTGCAGCTACTATTTTTTCGAGATTCACGTCTTGGGGAATGAGAATGGAAACAAAGAATAAAGATCAATATTAAAGTACTAATTAAATAAAACTCATTGATATTTTCTCGGACTCATTGTGTCGTCAACTGGAGGTATGAAAAAATAAATGGAAAGAAATATGTAGCACGATAATCAAATGCACGCTCTCAACAATACAGAAACTGCTAGCGCCAAGCTGTCTATGGCAGTACTACTACTACCATACTACTACTACTACTTATTTCTATAGCGAAACAAAGTCAGACCTATCCGGTGTATGGAAAAACTAATTCAGAACGAAATTACTAGGAATATATATTTATTCCCATTTGACAAATCTCAGAGAAATCTCCAATTTTCGAAAATCATTTAAAGGAGCTCGATAAATTAACTCTTTAACCACATTTTATTTCATTAAATTGCTTCAAAATTTTCAGGATGTACTTTTAACTGGAATAGAAAACAAATTCTTTCCAAAACTTCTGAACAAAAAGAGTAGTATCGATTTTTCTACTTATGAACATATTCTAGACTCGGATTTTTCCCCCGAGTCCGCTTTCCTATCAAATTCCTCTGACGTCATTGCAGTAAACCTCCACCACTCCAAGAGCGCAGGTCTCCCATCGATCTTCCAACTAACAACTCCTCTCCAAACCTAGCGGTCACCTCATTCTCTCGCGCACTCATACAAGTCTATGCTTACGGGTAGCTCGCACATGCGCAAGATCTTTATGATATCATAGTTGACTGCAGCAAAAACGTCCGTGGCATGGTTCTTCGAGACTTTTGGTGCGTGGTACTAGAATACCTGGCATTCGTAACACGTTACCGGTGCCCCCGTGTTAAAAACTTTTACAAACCCCTTATCGAACCCGTTTCATAACCTGCAAAGGCTTCCCCGGTCAATAAATCAGTTCTAGTAATAAGCGCACGTTAACGTTGTAAATATTCGGAAAACGTTACCATACCGCTGAATCTTTAACCTCTGAATGAATTCCCAAACTCAAAATTAGATACGTGACATTTCGTTCATAACTCTACAATCTGTGAGGGCAATCCAACGAAGATGCCAAAACAAGTGGCAGTGGAGGACTTAGTGATACCGCCTCAAGACGGTAGAATCTGCGGTACCATATGCATTTGTCAAATGACAGCTGTACTCTCCTCAGTAGCTTTAGTCTATCTGACCGTTGCCGTCTACATGCCCACTACTAGAGCAGTTGCGTCAGGTATAACTCCAGTTCCTGTAATGTGCACAACAATTCGGACTGTAAATGCCGATAACTGTGACTGGGGTAGCTGTGGCGAATGGTGTTTATCAAAAACATCTGGGCCTTGTGCTCAGATTCATGTCAATCTGCGTAGGAATGGTTCAACAATTATCTTAGCCAACTGTACCAATACAACCAATAAAACATGCTACGGTATTGATCAGGAGAATGCTAAGAAAGCAAAGTGTATAGCTGATGAGTGCAGAAATTTAACTGGAACATTCAACTGCACCGCTGGTTTTTGTATGAACGTGACTGATGCCTTTGAGTGTTCATTTAGCGATACAGATCCACCGATGAAGTGCTCAGGAAAGAGAGGAAAGATTACGTGTATTGCTATTGATGGTTTGTTTAATTGTAATAGAGGGACTTGCGAGAGGATTCGAACCCCTTACAATTGCGACAGAAGATGTGTCGATATTCCAACTAGAAATAAGAATGTTATTCTTTTGAGTGGAGACAAGGTTTACTTGAGCCAATGTGAGCGAGCAATTGATGTGGACAGTGGCAAGGAAATTTGGAATGAAAATAGAGGAGATGTTATGATGGCATCTTGCTATGGTATCTTTAATTCAAGTCTCGGAGTTGAGGCTGTTGATTGTATCAATGGTTCTGTGCTAGAGAAGGAGATGCTCACCGATTTAACGAATTTTACGTATTTATCTTACTTGAATCTTTACGCCACTCAGCCTCTCGATGAAACTGGTATGATTGCACCTCCTGAGCACAGTTTGATTCTCGCTAATGAGAGTCGTCTGCTCATCAACCTTGAAGGATGTGTTAATACTCTGAGGGATGAATGCAGAGATTTTTTGCATGAATATGGCAAGGACGGATCTGATCATAATGCTAGAGCAAGGTTTCCTTGCTTTTATGCTAAGGATAAAACAGATGTAGTTGTATCGAGATTTGATTTGGATAATACTTGGAAGGAGTTTCTCATTGCATTTATCCTGCCAAGTGTATTGTTTGTTGTCAGCTGTTTAACCTTGATTTGTATACAAAGGACCATTGTCGTTGGTGATGATGCTAGAATGAGGTTCAAAGGACCTGGGGCACTCAATGAAATTCATAAGAGTGCAAGTGGCAATTTGGGAGATGCTGGTGGAGGAGACTCTGTTATGGCACTCTGAGATCCGTCACGTAAGGATGAGGAAGATTAATCAATTATTTGGAAAAGTGGAATTTAATTTAGTTTGATTGATGGGATTTGAATAGGATTATTATTAGATACGGCATAATTCAAGTTTTAGCTGAAATTAAATTTCTTTTTTGGATTAAACGATTTAGACCTTTGACATATTTTTAGTAACGATTTACAAATGTTGTACATTTTCCATGGGTAAAAATATAATGGCTTACGGTTTATAATGGTTGCAATGGATAATCACTGCGTCTGTTCAAATGCAACAAATCAACTCATTTTATATTTTCATTTTATTGTTGGAGAACAACGTCAGTACTGAAAGGATATAGAATCCTTAGTATTGTTGCTTCGACATAGTGTTAATAGAAATCGTAGTAGGAAGTGGATGTCGTTGAATGTTGCTATTATCTTTATTAGAACTTTCGTTTGTAATTCATCTATATAATGACCGCTAATATTAATCATAATAATGAATAGTTATCCTTAATAGATAAAGATATTTCTCAAGAATTTACCATTAATACAACTGCGTATTTTATATCAAGTCATTATTTGTTGAATAAACCTTTATTTCCAAGCGGTAAGAAATGAATTTAATGCTGAGTAACAAATTTCTCTTCCGGTGTTAACAGTGACCCTTAAATTTAGACTTTAGATAACACTATTTTGAAATTACAGGTGCCTTTCTTTGTTATGTTGACGATATATTACGTGAAATTAAATGTAAAAAGAAAGACAACATTATTTGGTAGGAAGGGTAATATACAAAATTATAAGAAAACTCATTTTCTAAATAAAGAGTTTTTGTTGAGTTGTTGAAATTTCTTGTTAGTATTGGTTCAGATCTAACAAACGCTTCGTATGTCTCCTTTCTATCCAATTCTTGAAGTTTCATTTCAGAACTACAACTTAGTTCATTCACTGGAAGAAAGAAGAAGAGTTTGAGAACACTCTCTTTTTTTTTCAATATAGACTTTTTTTATGATAGTCTAGTTCGCTGCCTTCCCTTATGGTTATTTTTGTTCTGTATCATGTAAACGTTTATTGATTTATACTGTGATACTCAACTCATATCATGTCCAGTTGATTTATTTTGTTACAGGCATTCCCCTCCTGGAAGAGAGCCCGGCTCGCCAATCGATATTTTCCCTCCGTGGACACTACTAAAAAGTGTGCGACTGAGCTGGAGGGTGGGGGAGGGGAACGCGTAATTTTTTAAATAAAAAGATCGACCTCAAAATTTTAGGTAACCAAGGAAAAAACAATTGAAATAATGAAATAGTTAAAAAACATGATTGCGCAGACAATTAATTGGGCTATATAAGAAAAACTATTCCAAAACTGGTACTGCCAAAATTACTCGACACTGAAGGGATGAATCTGAAAAAAAGGATAATAAATAAATTTGAATTGGTAAGCCACGTGTTCATAGGTCAGTTAATCATGGAGGTGAAAATCGAAATGGGAAAATGAAGCTTCAAAGTTCATATTCAATTACAAATGTACACAAATTATCAATTTTCCACGCTTTCACGACTACCGGACGTGCTCAGCTAATTCAATAGTTAATAATTCAATGATTAATAAATCATCACCGATTCGTATTTTATTAAGTGTAAGAATTCCCAGTATATAAGTTTAATGAAATGACAAATTATTCAATGAAAAGATGAACACAAAAGTATTCCAAAGGCCTGAGCATTTCATATAGAATAAAGATAAAAAAAATGATTACAAAACTGAATGGAAAATGTTGATTGGATGATGGTTACTTTTGAGTCATATCATTGCAATTGAGCACATGAATACAATAAACGAATCAGGGAGCAACTTTGAATTAATGTAAGAATATGTAAAGGAAAGTGCAATCAAGGAAAACAAGTACAAGAGAGGATCAATTGTTGAAGAATTACTTTGCTCGGGAGTAGGGAAAAAATAAATCAGATATCCTGGAGTTCAAAGGAGAAGTCCGTGGCGAATTGGGGGACTGGAGACATAAGGTGGAGAAATACGGCTACATAGATCGAGATTCCTTGGGTCGTTTTGACCCATGTGCTGTCTCAAAAATTAATTCCGACGAGTCAACGGTGACAATGGGTGCCCAGCAGGCGGAGGACACTAAATCAAGTACTGTTGGAGATATTGGAAATGTTGATGTACAAATTCCTCTTGTGGAGGTGCAGAATTTTGTAGAAAAAGCAAAATTCTATACTTCGTTGTGTCTTGGAACAACAGCCATACTTGCGGTTTTTGGATTTTTATTTCTTATTCCATTTGTGGTCGAGCCAGCTGTATCTACGATTCTTGCCGATTTTTCTCCACACGCTGTCGCTTGTGTAGTGACAGAACACGTTTATGCAGAGGGACTCAAGAATTGTTCCTGGGCGAGTTGCAGAGAAGGTAAACAATTTTTACACTCATAATAATATTAATAACCTGCTCGCCGCTTCTGCATATTATTTTACTGATATTTTCTAAAATCACTTCGTTTTGCAATTGCTTATTTGTTCTATTTGAGCCCCGCAATTCCAGAAAAAAAAAATAAAATTTACGATCAATTGTCGTAGTTCTCTTATAATTATCTTCAAATGTATGGACACGAAAATGAAACCCCTCAGCTTTATATTTAATTATTTAGTTTTAAAAAAAATGTTAAAAAAATGATAATTTTAGGATATTTAAAAGTCTCTGAATAAAAATCTAATCGCTTTAAGAGTGTTATGAGAGTTTGGTTTCATATACTACTTTTCAGACAAAAATCACGGAAACAATGGGAAACATGAAGTTTTTTTCATTTCGCATTTGACGTGGAATGATTCATATATAATCAATGGTGATACTAATAATAATAATAATGATGTCTAAGCAGTCGAAGAGAGCCAAGGATGACAGCCTTCTGCATCTGGCCAGCCAATATTACAGCATTGCGCCCGCAGGCTGGGATCACCTCAAGCGCAGATTCCAACATCTGTCTCATGGCGCCGAGAGAACTAATGATCAGGACCACCAGCTTGACCCTGAACCTGCGGTTCAACTGACGCAGCTCAAACAGGAAAGGCTGGTATTTGACCCGTTTCTCCTTTTCTTGTTGAGATAAATTGCACTCGGCTGGCGTCGAAAACTCAATCATATAAATGGCTTTGTTTTCAAAGTCGAAGAGGACGATATCAGGCTTTGAAGCTGTTACGGACCTGATAGTCGCAAATGAGAAGTTCCAGTAAATCTGACACATCTCATTTACGACAACGGATTCAATATCTCCTGGAGCATAAGGCAGCATGGACGTTCGGTCTATCCTATAAGAGTGCCGTCGATGGTAATACAACACTCTTAAAGCCACGTTATCCTGGTCGATATAACTCGTGATTGCATATGTCGGACAAGTCGACAAAAGATGCATTGGAGTTTCCGATGACTGCTTGCAAGCTCGACACCAAACATCCGGAACTTGCAATTTCAAAACACGGCTTCGATAGACCGGCGTATTTATCACGCTATCCTGACACGCACAAATGAAGCCCTCGGTTTCAGATATCAAGCCAGTTGACTTCAACAACGAAAAAGTCAGCTGACCGGACAAACCTTGTTCTTCCACATAACGAAACAATAGACCATGCATGGGCTTGTCAAAATGTAGGCGAAACAAGGTGGATTGCTCCGCCTCCTTGATAGCCGCTCTTCGCCGAGATTTAGTCATACTGGCTAATGAATGATTGGCCAGCTGACCATCCCGACCACGACGAAACGTGAATCCGAGAGCGACAGCTGCGGTATCTGCTGCCTTATACAGAAAGGCGTCAATCCCATGGAGTTCATAAGCATTCACGAAGTCCAGAAAGGGATCCAAACCATTCATAATGTCACAGTCCAAGCCGCAGACCAAGCGCTCATGAAGACACTTTAGGCTAAGTAGCCCATGCCCCCTTCATCAGGCGGAAAGTACAAACGCGGACATGCTGATCGGCGATGCAGGATCCTATGCATCCAACTGCTCCAGCTCATCCCTCCTCCATTTGAGCACGCCAAATGATTACAGAAGAACTGATACAACGAACATATTTGTCGCGGCCACCTTGTTCTTTCCGGAGAGTTCAGACTTCTAAATTCTCCGAAGCATTTTGACCGCCTCAGCATCCACTATGGTTTGTTGATTGAAGCTAAGATATCTATACGACTCGTCGGCGTCAAGATGCCCAATAACGCTTCCATCCACCAGGCGCATTTCTTCAACTCCATCCCAAACCTTCCCCCTCTTCATGTGGAAAACTGCGCACTTCTCGAACCCAAAACTCATTCCGACCGCTCGTGAGTATACTGCCGCAACATCAAGCTGAAGCTTGAGTTGCCGCTCTCGTGAGGGAAATAACTTCAGGTCATCCATATGGAAAATATGGTTGACCTGATGCCATCGATCGCTCGGTCTTCCGGCCTGATGCCCTCCAACCCCGCGTGGGGCGACAGATAGGGGCATCATTGAGATATAGAATAAGAGAGGACTCAAGGTATCACCTTGAATAACTCCTCTCCTGAATTGCACCAACCTAGAAGTAAGCCTGCCCTTACCAGATGTTGGCGTGAAACGCGTCCTCCAAAGTGGTGCAAGATCTTTCATGCATCACACGATATCGTCTTCTACCGCAAGGCACTCTCATAACAAGAAAATGAGCTCATGGCTCGTGCTATCATATACCTTACGATAGTCGATACCACTCACTGACAGGTGCCGATGATATTGTATCGCATCCTGCAACACGCAGCGATCGACAAGTAAACTCTCCTTGCATCCTGACAGCGACCGCTTCGCCCTCCGCTACTCGTAAATCTACCCCAAACGGGTTGTAGGTCGTACAAGATACGCTCATTCAAAACTCCTGTGAAGAGCTTATAAAGCGTATTCAGGCATGTGATCGGCCGGCAATTTTCCGGGTCAGACAAGTCTCCTTTCGTCGGAAGTAGCACAGTTCGTCCCTCCACCAACCACTCAGGATGCAGTACGCTACCATCGATGAACGATGTGAAAATCCGAGCCAAATGGTCATGAACCGAGGGAAACCTCTTCCACCAAAACACGTTGTTGCCATCTGGACCCGGAGCGGCATGGTTTTTCATGCCTCGTAGCGCCACTTCAATTTCGCTCTTAGTGACTGGGGTAAATTCCGCACGTTACCGACGTTCCGACGTTTTGTGTTCTTCACAAAACGAGCGGAACTCTTGAAGAGCTGGAGTCTCCACCATTAGACGAGGAACTTGACCGTAAAGTCCTCCCCAAAATTCCTCAATCCGCTCGACTGAAGGCATCTTATTAGGTGCAGGTGCCAGTGGTGCGAAACAGCGCCTAGGATTAGAGTCGGAGTCCGCATTGTCCACCACTCGCCGCAATCACTTTTCTAGGGACCGTTTTTTAGTCCCTAGAACTCGCACCATCTTGACAAATCTCGCCTTGATGAACAGGAGGACCGCCTTATTCATTGTATGATGATGATACCGTAAGTTCGCAGATATTTTGCGAATTCAGGGCGTAAAACTTCGTCCAGTTACGATAAAATCTACCACATACCGAATTTGTGACGCCTGCTTCCGAGCCTCTTCGATCTTTCCCTGGAGCTGTGCAATTCGCCGTCTCATCGTCCGCTCAACGGAGGCCTTTGCAGGGGCTCGTAGCTTTAGGCGACACGCTGCATCATACACAGCCCAGTTTATGTCGAGCAAGTTAAAATCTAGGGAGAGCAGTGCAGTCAGTGCCTCATTCTCCAACGCCAGATCCCTAGGGCGAATGTGAAATTTCCCTGTGACCTTTTGTGCTCTCGATGCTATATCCCTTGGACCTCTCGCCGACACGTCATTACTATGCTGGGTAGGCTGCTCAGGCTGGGCATCGTCGTTTCTGACCGAAATTTCAGAGACGCGACCACCCGACAGCCGCCGCGGGATAACGAGCAAATCGTATCCTTGACGACGCAAAGGGCTGGCCTGATCCCGAAGATGTGCGGTATTACTTACTCATGATCTCATTCATGAGTAAGTAAGGATTATGATTATTATTATTATTACATATAATGTATTTTGAATCCACAGAAAGGGTGGTTCCATATATTATTTAGTCCGCAAAAAAAGTAGAGATATCCTCCTTAAACTTATGAAATTTCGATTTTCAGGAAATGAACAATTATTTTTAGTAGATTTCGATTGATCTGTATAATTTGTCAGCGTCAACGCTGTTATTTTATTCATAACGACTAATAGATTGAAAAATTCGAATTAATATAATTATTATTGTTAAAAGGTTGTACTAGTGCTGCAATCAGGTGTCATCAGATCAAAGTCAATTACTCGAAACTACTGTACGAGGATTTCATAAAGAAACCAGTGGGTACAGTACTATGGGACGTCACAGATACAAACTTCTTCATCAACACGGAAGGTTGTGGATATCCACCAAAAGTCAATTGTTCACAATTTGCTAAAAAATTTGGTTACCAGAACATGGGAAAATTTTTTCCATGTTACTATAGCAGGACTTATCCAGAAACTGTAGTATCCAGGTAAAATTTTTGAATAGTTTTTATTTTTCGATTCCTCGCCATATAGATAGAAAAAAATGTGAGAATATGATTGTGAGGCCTCCGGTCAGCAAATGTTGATCCGATATTAGTTCCCCATTGGCATAAAGTCGACTGAATGTCAAGTTAAGCTCAACCCAGAGTTGAGCTTGCGTCGCCTAAGACCTTCCGAGAATAGCAAGCACGTATTCTGTACCCAAAAATATTTCGGATAATTAGCTGCATTAATTGATAGTCTTAATGCTATTAGCCATTCGCAGCCAATAGAAAATTCACTTCTTGTTAATTTCACTAAAATACACAATGTTGTATATAAAAATGCGACAACTGATTGTAGAGCTATCGGATTTTCTTGTGGAAAAGTGACAACTCATTAATGAAAATATTTCTGAGTAATTCGTCCAATTCATTACTATTTCCTTACTATATTGAGAGATAAATGCATGAATGACAATTCTTCAATTGAATTATAATTGATTCTACTACTGGAATATCAATATTAAAATACGAATTTAATTCTACCAATGAAATTTGTTTCAGACAAACAAATGCTGGAAAATTTAATTTGTAGCATTGAGTCATTTTGCCAGTATACTCTTATAAGTAGAAATCTATAATTCAGTCCTTGTCAAATACTATATCATGTCATAAGGACCGTAGATGGAGGTTTGCGATGAGTGTGAAGTTAGCAGCACGAGGTGTCGGTAAGGCAGTTGGTGGGGGCGCAAAAACGGGGTCCAGGGGCCGCAGGTCCCGGCGGGGGGTCGCCCCCCCCCCCCCCAAACAGAGGGTCTCAGCATTGATTGAGCGAATTGTGCAGAGGACGGATATTCTGGGTGGGAAACAAAAAAATTGCTAATAGTTATAAGTGAAGATGAATACAATCCCATAAAAATAAGAAAAACATTTTGAAAAAAATGGCCACAGCCACGTTTCAAGGGATTGTGTTTTCCATAATTTCGTTAACTTTACGGGTTTGGAAAAATGCTAAAAATAACAAAGAACGCCAAGCTTGCATGAATACACTGCCTTAGTTATGAAGCTACCACTCTGAATACAACCCTCATGCTAAAAACGCTTGATATTTGGTCGAAAATAAAAAAAAAATGTTCAAAAAAAGCGTCGGGACCAACGTACTAGGCGCTGTTTTTCATACTAACGCGGGTTTACTTTAGCAAGTTCTGCATGCAAAATCATACTTCAGAATCAGAAAGCATGTTGCGCAGGAGTCGTTTGCTGATTACGAGATTATGTGTTTTATTTCAATCAGTCAGAATGACTCCATGGATTAAACCCAGCGTTGTCCAATGGTGCAACCCTGGGATAAAGAAAATTTAAGTTATACCATTGGATAATCAGGTTTCCACAGATCAATGAGTCTGGTAGAGTGAGACAGCAATGATATTTTTCTCCAGGGACAGAGGCTCAACATAATCCTATGATGGGGGACCTATATCTACAGGGAATAGGAATCCTTATCTCATAGGGTTTTTCAGAAACCGCGCCAAATACGTTGTTCCGACGCTTTTTTTGAACATTTTTTTTTTATTGTCGACCAAATATCAAGCATTTTTAGCATAAGCATTGTATTCAGAGTGGTAGCTTCATCAGTAAGGCAGTGTATTTATTCAAGGCTGGCGTTCTCTTTTATTTTTAGCATTTTTCCAAACCAATGAAGTTAACGAAATTATGCAAAAAAATCCATTGAATTTCCATTTGAATCCATTGGCCATTTTTTTCAAAACTTTTTTTTTTATTTTTATGGGATTTCAAGCATTTTTCCAAACCAAGAGAACGAAACTTCTAGCATTCAGAAGCTCCATATCAAACGCTGCTCCGTCGGTATCGACAGAACGTGAAAGCATATAATTTTGTCTCCACAAAATTTTCTTTTGCAAGTAATTTGCTTCCGAATGGAAGCTCTGCAATCGTTCAATTCCGACATTTCCTAATTTTCATTGGAAATGATGTAGTATGGTCTGAAACATAAAAATACAAAATTTGGCGACAATGTCTGTTTGTCCCCTAGACCACTTTTCGAAAATTAACTTTTAGAAAATTGAATAATAAAAGGACAAACAAATCTGAAATTTTCACGATGGCCTCTATCTAGATCAATCGAAAACTACATAGTCGTCAGTACAAAGTTTCCGAGATATTTCCGGTTTTCTGTTTTTTTTTTTTTTTTTTCAAAAAATCGTACGCTCTCTAGCCTTTGCAAAAATGGAAATATGAATATGAAATTTCAATCAGATTTTCACCTCATGCTAGGGACCGTTCGTATTGCATCTGGGCTCATACGGACCAGTAGTTTCGGAGATATTTGATTTTTTGTGTCAATACATGAACTGCCAAATCTTGAAAATGAGTAGGTCGATTCAAAGTTTTTTTTTCAAAATATTGGTATTGCTGTTCTCTGTTCAGACCAATTAACACCTATGTATCCGTCGGTACTAAGTTTCCGAGATATTTTCACTTTTCGGTTTTTTTAAAAATCGTTCTACGCTCTCTAGCCTTCGTAAAAATGGTAGATATCAACATGAAATTTTGACAATATTTTTGGCTTATGACAGGGACAGTTCGTATTTCATCTGGACTCAATTGTAGCAGTAGTTTCAGGAATATTCAATTTTTTCTGAAAATCGATTTTATTCCATATCTTCAACATTAATCAACTGATTTCAATTTTTGTACTCTCAAAATATTTGTCTTGATTCCTCGTATCTAGACCAATTAAAATCTATTTTTTAGCTTCAAAATTTGGGAAGTGTTTTTGGTCAACATTTAATCTTCAATTTTAATCTTCATTCATTTCAAAAATACAATAATTATTTTTACAAAGATTGTAAGTTTCTGAATTATAAAAAAACAAGCAGATTACATCTGAAAAATGAGAATTCGAGTCACGCTGCCAACTCAGTTGCTCAAGTGTAACCCGTTAGTTGATAGAGATAATCAAAACAGGAGAAATGTGCATGATAGTTCGTTGCTATGTGGATATTTTTGTTAATATTCCACTAATTGAACCGATAATTGAATCAGTGGAAAGCTGATACGCGATTTATATGATGTAACTAAGACGAGTTTTCAGATAAATGCTACCGTAAATCTATTAGTTAGAAAAAAAATGGATTGAAGTTAGTGGATGGGGGAGTTGTGTGGTGTATAGATGCTTGGTCGCTCTCGGCGACATTTCGCGCCTGATTGGAGTTGGAAGCGTGTATTTGGCCAATTCGCTACCGCTTATCTCGATTGTAAACATTATAGTAAAATATCTGATAACAAGGAGTTTAATTAAATGTGTTTGCATTTGTGAATTAGGTACTCGTGGGACGAAAATCTGAGGCATCTGGTGCTTGCTCTAGTAACCCCAATCGTCTTATTCATTGTCTCCTTGGGAGTACTTTGTTACTGGTATTGTCCGCCCATGGGGAAGAGTTGCGGTGGATCCGGACGAAATTTAATTGATAAATATGCGCGAAAGGAAGAGTAAGTAACGTGTATGTATGCAGAGTTTTGTAGATAAAATTTAGAATCGCTGTTTACGCAAGAGTCACTCTAGATTGTATTTCCACAATATCCATTCATTCGACATTCCAAAAAAATATTAAGACTTAAAGACTCAAGGATATTTGCTCGTCAAAATAATGTATATAAGAAATTATGACGCTCAGTATTCTTTAATATTTAATCATGAAGATTTGCTAGAAATACACATTGTTGACATTTCTACCACTTTGGGCCGCATATTTGAGTATTTTTTTCATATCTACTTTTTTGACGATATCTTATCACAATTTTCCAGAATATGGTAAACCATTTCCGCCTCATCATTCAATACATCTCAAAATGAAGTGAATAATCAGTCTCGTACATGAATTAGTAGGAACTACATGATTTTTTCATAGGCAGGAAAAATAATGTACATATGACAAACAGAACCGTATATTGATAGGGCAGTTATTGTTATTGTTGGAGAAAAGCAAGGCTACTTACCTCTTGACTTATTATAAAACTGTTTATGCCACACTTTTGGCATTTTGGGGTTTTGAATTTTCTTGCTCATGAAATTGTAACACTCGCCTTCGGCACGCGCCATAACCCTCCTACGAGCAAAAAAATCCAAAAGGCACGTGTGTAATACACTATTTCCAACTAGTATATAAGACGATTTATGATTATTGGTCACCGGCACGAATCAACATACGCGACAGCGTATGGCCAATAGCTGTCGTGTATGATAGACACATCACAACTCGTCCCTAACCTCACTCTAATGTTTTTTCCCGTCTTTCGCTGGGAACCGGGCAATGACACAAAAAACCATCGTTAGATGCATCATATAATATGAATGTCATCTTTCGAATGGTTTGATCACTTTTTTGATTCA
>JAPYZM010001664.1:0-38456 GCA_030522845.1 Psyttalia concolor
TCGTCGATCTTTTGTTGATTTGTATGAGCCATTGACTGGTAATTTATTTTTCAACTTATGACTCTATTTATTTACCTCATGGGTTCATTCATTTACTTACGCTCTTGGTAAGTCATGAGACAATGTATGATTTAACTACCTTTCAATTTTTTAAATTACCTTTTACAATTTATAAATCATGATGTGTGTTAGAAATACGCGCCGCATTTCTATCAGAATCGATTCGAATCAACCAAAAACGAGTAAAGTAGTCGGTTATTTCAAGATCGGGAAAAGCCGGAATCCCGAACTTGACCAAGGGGTCTACTAGCGAACGCTACCACCTCTCGACGATTACTATCAAAATCGTACTCACAACGGAACTCACGTCGTTCATCATCAGTAAAAATACATCGAAAATCACGGCGGAAATGAATCCCCAATCGAACGTTATCACATAAAAAATCACCATACAGTCCACTAAATAGTCGAAGCTCAACCAAATTATGGAAAATCAACTATTGTATATAGTGTAAATATTTAAGAACTGCATTAAATTTGAAGGAAGCGAAAAGTGAATTTTATAATTTCACAAACCCCCCGACCCCGGCCACAATTACTAGAAATGAACAAACAATTTCTAACAGTGTGGATGATGATGAGATTGCTGAGTGATCATAAATGGAAACTGCGAAATTGATAAATTGATAATTGATGAATAAAAAAATGAAATGAAAATGAAATTGATAAATAAAAAAAAATCATCTGTACAAATGTAAAATGAGAGTCGTTTTTTCGGTAGATGGTGATGGTCATGCAGGCAAGGGGGGAATTATGACAGCGGTCATGTCATGTCACTTGCATCTCCACTTGACGTACCAAGTCGACAAGACCCTCTGGATGATATTCGGTGATCATTCGATGGAAGAGATTTCCTGTGCAATTTCCCTCAAGGACCACTGAGTTCACCGCTTCAATTATTATCATCACTTCGACAATATGAATTATCAGCCAGATAAAAAAGAATACAAATGTCGGTGTAATGTCTCCCCTCGAGTCTCCCATCAAATTCAAGCTGATGAGGTAGAAGTACGAGGCAATGTCGATGAAATGTGAGAAGAGGAAAAATAATAATGGCGCTCGGAAATATTTTTCCATCATCTTGAGTAGATTTCCAAGGTCCTCGTGCACTTGGAAGATTTTTGTGAGGCATTTCGCTTCATCGTTGAAATATTGAGTCCTGTGGAAACCGAAAAATTCATTATCTCACAATTTCATTGGTAGAAAATATCTGGTGATGAAATGATTAATCCTTTAAAAAAATGTACATCATTTTCGCTCAATGTTATTTTTTTTAAATGTCGATGGGAATCCTTTGAAGCTTTTAAGTTGTAAAAAATGAATAGCCATTGTTTTAGATCAATTACGAATTATTTAGAAAAATATATCAATTATTAACGAACATATTTGCGGATAATGTGGAAGAAATACTTCAATTCTTGCAATTACCTTTCACAGGACAAAGACCGTCCCAACTGATTTCTAAATTTTTGTGGGAATTTCCTGATAAATTCATTGAGGAAAATCAAGTGTTGCTTCAGCAGTCCCAAGATGCAGATAAAAACTACTAAAATTATGTAACTGATGCCACGAAGACCGGTAAATATACCCCTAGCAAAGATGGCGACGATGGTTGTAGAAGGTTTAATCACACAGTTAAAAATCATTAAAATAAAGTAAATATTGTACACGAGAACCACAAGATAATTTATTTTCCGGACGACGTTTGAACAGTCTCCACTACCGAGGGGCCTCAGAGATTGCGATATGTGTTTGAGGGCTTTGATGATGTCACTCAATGTACCCACTAAAAATATTCCATTGATCCAGGCGGATATCACCGATAGAAAATCGAGAATTATACTCAGAGTATTTGCGATGATAAATGTTGGAGTTTCGCAGGCGAAGGCGACTGAGATCCTCAAGTTTGTCAGAAGGACGAAGGAGGTCGTGTAAAGGGCGCAGAGGATACTCGTGTAGATGGTGGTGACTCTACAAGGCACTAGACTACTGTCATAAGAAAAATCAAAGGGACATAAACCGAGAACTTTGAGGTAGTAGTAGACAAATCGGTTCAGTGGAGCTCTTCTGGTGATCATCCTAGTCGATTCTCCGAATGCAATATAATTCCTTTAACCATCGCTAATCAGGTAATGGAGTTCCTCCATTCGTCAACGTCGAAACAAACTGGGGACCAATCTCCTGATGGAAAGCAAATGTTGGTAATAGAAAATTCATAACTTGCGATAGTAAATGACAAACGAGGGGATCCACTCGTAAAAATCCAGTGGAACCATTTAATGATTATTTAAAAAAATGATTTTCTCTGTTTAAGGAAAATTAAAATAGATCACTTTTTAATAACTAGGAAAAAAACACTTCAAAAAATCCAGTGAACTGATTTCTAAACCTTTTATTTCGTGTAAAATTATTCAAAATGATTATTTAAAAATTCTATTTTCTCAGTATACAAAAAATTCAACCAAGCCATTAAATAATTACTCTGTGTACTCCTACCATTTTTCTCTACGCCCCTCTTACAAATACGACCTAACAATAATTTGTAAATTAACCATCCATCGGGATTGGAACGAATTAAATATTAATTTTTACGTTACACAATTTCAATTAGATTTCATTCAGTTCATTTTGAATATCGAGCTGCATTAGTATAACAAAATAAGTAGCCATCGCACTGGACACCTGAAATTAATTAAATAAATTAAAAAATAAACAGTGAAAAATTGCCGATTCAGGCGAATAAAACTCACTCTGTACAATAACGACGGATTAAGATCAATGAGTCCATATAAACTGAACTTCATTGGCTTTTGAAGAATTCGCAACGACGTAACTTTCACCTGAAACAAGAAAACTCGGTAAAGTTCTACTTTATCAACCTCAAAAAATTTATGTTTCCTTTGATAACTGGAGTGTGGTTGTTGTAATTTAGTCTGTATGATGTAGGAAATGGCTTTTTTCAGCGTTGAAAACTGGTTGCTTTTAATGGTTTGAACATATCGAGACATAAAGATTTGAAATTCATTATGCTTGGGTTGATGTCCGGAACCTGCCCCACTCCTTCCCTCCTGAAGGTATAAAATTAAATTAATAATTTACAAATTATGAAATTACACAAATCAACGTGCGGGAAAGGTATAGCAAACCTCTCCAGCACTTAGCGTTACTCATTTCCCATCACTATAACTTTTCACCTAACTGACTCCGTCTTGATTTTATTCTGGATTATACTTAGTTTAAGTACTGAGTGGTGAATTAATTGGGGTTCTCAAAGGAATTTGTAGGAATAATCAAAATAATTATTGAGGGTGGTATTGTATCCCTTTACCACAAAATCTAATCCTTTATCCTAATAATAATCGTGGAGTAAATTTTTCTTGGACTCTTCTCCCCCTTTACTCACAATATCGACAACATCTGGTGAATAGTATCCAATAATCATTCGATGAAAGACATTTCCGGTGTAATTTCCCTCAAGAAGAACAGCATTAACAGCATGAATGGTGGCCAGAACTTCAGCAGCATTGATGACTAACCACCCGAGGAATAAAAGAAATGTAACCGTGATTTTAACATCCGCCACTTTAGTGATATGCAGACAGATGACGTAGAAGTACGACGCAGTATTAACCAAATGTGTGAGCATGAAGAACAAGATCGGAGATCGTACGAAGCATTCAATCATCTTCAGAAGATCCTGCAGGTCTTCCCGCAGTTGGGCGAGTCTCCTAAAGCAGGTAACCGGGCTACCGCAACCGACTATTCTGCAAGAATTCCAAACCGATTACAGATCCAATGAACAGAGGACAATTCAACATACAATTACAATAACAATACAGAGATAGAGGCTCATGAGTTGGTGGAATTGAGAATTTTCTACGACGTATTCACCTTCCGTTGATGACTCCCTTGATTGCTGTCCTCCGAAAGCTGTCGGATAATGTCGTAATGAAGCCATTGATGATTCCCAGATGTCGCTTCACCATCCACAAAGCGTAGATCAAGAAAGCGGTAAGGATATGGCTGAGACTGCGAAATGAATCAAAGATAATGCGCACAAGCCAATTATCATTTCCAACAGTTGGATGAACAACCATGTCCACAATGAGCATTGCCATATACCCCCCATAGACCAACAGTGCGAGACTATTCATTCGCCTGACGTTGATGCTGCTGTCGTCGTGACATCCAAATGGCCTCAACGAATTCGTTATACATCTGAAACTTCGTATGATGTCGCGCAGAAGACTCTGGAGGAATATTCCGTTCATCCAGATCGACATGACAGCTAGAAATTCAAGGACTCCTGCCAATACCTTTGTTATTACAAACATCGGAGTCTCAAATGAGAACATCACACCAATTCTGTACTTCGTCATGAAGATGAACACCACTAGGTACATGATGCTGAGAATGCAGGTGTAGACTGTGGAGACTGTGCAGCGTTCTAGAATATTGGTGTTGGAAATTTTGAATGGACATAAACCAAGAATTTTCAGGTAATAGTAGACGAATCGATTCAGCGGATGGTTATGCACTGTCATTACGAAGAAGTATGCTGTTGAAATGAGGGAGTAATGTGGGTATTCATGTTTTTGTTGAAATAGGGACTTCTCCGAGCCCAAATACAACTACTTTGATACATATGTTAATACCGTCCATTGCAGTCCATTAGAGAATGCCGAGGAATCGATCACTTGTCGACCTGAAAAGGACTCCTCATTATGAGAGTTTCTAGGCGATTGGATGAGTTCGCATTGTCCGCACATGCTGTACGGATATTTTTAGTGGTTCCATGGCGACTTTGGAAGGTAAATCCGTCAAATGGTTAGTGAGAGAATTATTATGTGATTTTTTCATTGCAAAAGGACCTTTTGATTGGGTAAAATACAGTGTTCATTAGGATTGAAACTTAGGGAATTTAGAATTTCGTGGAAATCACTTCGTTAGAGATTCTTATTTATTCAATTTTAATCGAGGTTAACTAATTATTTAACAAGTAGACAATTGTTTGTTGTTTAGACATGCAAGAACTCATATGAATCAACACTTGTTCTCATCAGAGTTATTCTGTATGTCCAGCTGGATCATTATGACGAAGTATGTCGTCATGGCACTCAAAACCTGAAATTAATGATTGATGTGAATCAATAAAAATTGGAGGTTTATCAGAGCATCTCGTACTTTGTACAGTAGCGCTGGGTTCAAGTCTATGAGTCCATATAAACTGAACTTGATGGGCTCTTGAAGAATTCGGAGGGATATCACTTTCACCTGAAACATTAACATTTCACTTGATGACATTATTTGAATGGGAAGAACTCCAATTCCCTGAATAGAAACTAATTCAATTCCTTGAATAGAATTTAATTAGATTCTTTCAATTGATATTAATTAACTTTATGCAATTAATTCTGATAGTAGTCCACTTGCTCACAGCATCGACGACTTCATCTGGATGATGATCATTAACCAATCGGTGAAAAATATTTCCCGTTCGATTGCCTAGAAGAACAGCGGAGTTGACGGCCTCGATAGTCGCCAGTACCTCAACAATGTGGATCAGCAACCACAGGAAGAATATGAGAAATGTTGGCGTGACAGTAGCATCCGATGCTTTCTTCAAGTGCAGGCAGATGACGTAGAAGTACGAGGCGATGTTGATGAAGTGTGTCAATAGGAAGAACAGCAATGGAGCTCGGAAGTAAATCTCCACCATTTTCAGAATGTCTCGGAGGTCGGTGTGCACCTGGGCAAGTGCTCTGAGACAATTCGCTTCATTATCGAAGCATTGAGCTCTGCGAAGAGAACACATCGTTAAACATTTCCAAAATACTCTACCTATTTTCATCATTCCCTTTACAACGCAGATTACTGAACAATTAATTAACACAGCTAAATATGAGGACTTAAACCACCGAACAATTCACCTCCTCCAAGGCACCCGCACCTCCGACAGGCTCTGAAAATTCCGGGGAAACTGCCTGATAAATTCATGAACAAATTGCAGATGTCTCTTCACAATGATGAAACTATAAATGAAAAATCCAGTAAAAAGGTGAGATAGAACGCGAAATGAATTGAATGCGATCCACACGAGTTGTGCAACATAACCCAAATGTGATAGAAGAATGAGACTGAAGATCTCGAGGAAAAAGTACACAGCATTCACTGAGATCACGAGATAATCCAAATTCTTGATGACATTGGTGGCATCAGTGGAGATTCCAAAAGGCCCCACCGACACCGACAAATCACTGAAGCCCTTGATGACATCTCGCAGGACACCTCGGAGACCTGCTGCATTGATCCAAACCGACAAAATTGTCAAAAATTCCAGGATCACACTGAGAACATCTGAGATAACGCTGATCGGTGTCTCGCAGGAGAACATAATTGAGCTCCTGACTTTCGTCATACAGACGAAGATCATCGCATAAATTATGCAGAGGATGGACGTGTAAATAGTGGAGATCCTGCAGCACACTAGGGTCTTCTGATGAGTGAGTTTGTACGGGCAGACGCCAAAAATTTTTAGATAATAATAGACGAATTTGTTGACTGAAAGTCCCTGGGCTCGTCCTCTGGTCATCGCGGATTCCGCGAAGTGCAGTCAATGGGCATTTTGATATCAATTGTGATCCAGACATTAGTCATACTATGCCAGGACAATTGGTGACAATCAGAGGTGACATCGAGATCGAAAGCTTTCAGGTAATTTCATTTCAGGTGATGCAGACAATCGTTTGTGGAGGATCTTTTATAATGAGAAGCTGGTGATTAAGGTGCTTGGCGTCACCTACGAAGGTGTTTGGCGTCACCAAACGAAGGTGTTTGGCGTCACCAAACGAAGGTGTTTGGCGATACCAAACGTTCATAAAAAATCCTAGGGAGAAGGTGTACACTCCAATTACCAGAAGTTACTAGTGATCACCTTGCTTGCAGCATCTTCAGCGTCGTCAGTCTCTCGAAGCTGATCGGCAGTTCTCGGATACATTCATGAACGGAATGCAACCAGCCTCGTAGTTTGTTCAATGCACTGATGAAGAGCACTGTGGTGATGTGCCTGATGCCACGAACACCGTTGAAGGTGATTCTTACGAGGGAATTCAAGTATCCTTCAGTTGGTATAATGATAACACCCAGAATTGTCATCATAGCGTAACCAACGGTTACCAGCACCACCAGATAATTGATCTTTCGGGTAATGGTGTCTCCATTGTCTTCAAGACCCAATTGTCTCAACGAACTCACTGCGCTTTGAATTTTTTTGAAAGTACGACGAACGACGCTTTGCAAGATAATTGCGTTTATCCAGGAGGAGACGACTGTCAGAAATTCTAGGATTACACTCAGAATATCTGCGTATACCACAATTGGTGTCTCACAAGACAAAATAATCGACGACCTGTATTTTATCATCAGGACAAAAATTATTGAGTAGGTTAGGCATAAAAATACAGAGTAAGCCGTTGACACTCGGCAGCGGACGATAGTTTTCCCGGAAAATTTGAATGGGTATAAACCGATTATTTTAAGGTAGTAATGAACGAATCGAACGACCGCTGGGTCGTATGAATTTTTAATCATCTTGACCGATTCTCACGAGCAAATAGTTGTCCGTCCGTCAACGTAACAACATCGATTACGGTAACACACATTCATTGCACAAATGGAGAACTCTACAACGAGACTGGTGGCTTTCCAAGACTAAAATTGATTACTATCCTTGAGTTGCGTACTCTGAGATCGATTTTTAGTCATATTAACTGGTCCCTGAGCGGGAATTTTTTTCTCCAATGAATCCTGTTTCAACGAAGAAAAAAGTTATTTAAAAATGAGCAATCGTAGAGCTTCTGCAGTTAGACACGTGTCAAGTGACTCGTGAATTTTAATTTCCGGATTGACCAATAAATATTGAATAACAAAATTTTTATTTCTGGCTCCAAGTACTAATGTTCAGCACAAAAAATAGACTCTTCGTAATGATGAATTAAATATTTATTTCGTTGAACAAAATTTGCTCGGGACCAAATATTTTTCTCTCAGTGCAATTTTTGACTTCGCAAATGGAAAAATCAAAACTGACTGAATTCCAATATTTAACATTTATATAATTGATTTAATACATACCTCCTGTAGAAAATCATCACTGTTGATTTTCCAAAATCCCTGGAAAAACTTCCAACAAATTCGTTGACTAGATCAAACCGTTGTCTCAACCTGATCAAAACACAGATGAACAGGGCGGTAATTAGATGTGCTGGTACGCGTAAGTAATTAAACACACTCCACATTGCAAAATTAACAATTCCGGAGTGAGTTCTCACGGAGTCTGTGTAGATGCCAGCGGCGATGTACAAGACATTCACGATCAAAAGTACAAAATTCATGCAGCGAAGAGTTTTAACGAGATCGTCATCGACGTTGAATTGTCGTAGAGAATTGGATACAGCTTTGAATCTCCTGATGATAGTCCGGAGAAGATTTTGGGAAGCTACTGCATTAATCCAGACTGATATCACCGTTAGAACTTCAGCTGTCGAGCCAATGATATCAGACAGGACGGTAATGGGAGTCTCGCAGGGGAACATGAAGACCAGTCTCCAGGTTATCACCCGAAAGTACATGAATGTAAACATCATGCAGAGAAAGCCCGTGTAGATCGTAGCAATTGTTGAGCGCACGAGAATGTCGTCTTCAACAATATCAAAAGGACACAGGCCAAGAATTGTGAGATAGCGGTAGAAAAATCGATTGAGGAAAAGATCGACGAATTCGGGGCAGCATCTCATGACGACTTTGATTAAATTAGATAGAACTGGCCTTCCTCGCGTCATCGAACTCTTCAGTTATCGCAGCTCAGCCTGTGCTGAGATTCTCATCAGCTGCTTTATTGGATCAGCTGAAGGGAATGTGTAACGACTCATGTAGATGCTGATTTGGTGATGATGAAATGAAGAACAGCATCACTTGCAAACTATTTTTTTGTAGTCACTGTAAGTCATGTTACCAACACAATCGATCACAAAGGATAATTACCAGATGGTTTGATATGTAAAGTGTATTGGAGGATAAGATCTTGGAGATTCTCTGATGGACTGAATATAAATGATTCATTGGATCAATCGAACTTAGCTTTGCTCGTTATTTTTTTCTCCCGAATTAATTCTAAGCCCACTGCTTCCTTTGGTAACGTAATTATAATTGACAACTTGACCCTTTCGCACTTGCAGAGATATAAATTAATGATTTCCGTTTGAACATACGAATATACGTATGAATAATATGAATACGCAGCACTGGTTGATTATAGATACGAGGAAATTTGTCGTGAGGAGTTTCTTTTTCACTCAGTTCCATAATCTCAGTTGAAGAACTGGACTTTGTGTCACAATGTCTGCTGTGAAGACTAGATAAACTATTGATAGTTGGAAGATAACTCGAATGGAGCAAAGACGAAACTTCTGGCATGAGTAGTGACGATTTTTATATTGACTGAGATTGATGACTGGATGACAACGAATACTTCATTAAAAATTGGTGATTATCCCACTGCAGAACACCTTGAGGCAGAGATTCTCGTGAATTTTTTTCGTCACGTCTTGTCGATAAATCATTCCAGTTAATCCGGCGATTTTCCTTTTATCTCAGATTTCGTCTCTGATTCAAGTGCTCGCCCATTTGGTGACACCCCATTGGTATGATAATGATATCGTCACATATGCGAAATGATTTAATTCAAAACCAGAGGGCCCTGTGAATGTGAACACAAGCAGCCGGACGCACTGATTGTGTCAATAACTGCTGTGCTTTGTATAAAGGAAGGAGCGGCTGCTGTCACTGGACAGTCGACTGCTGACTGCTGAGGTAGACCGAGAGTTGCTCCAGTTTTTTCACAGATTCAGTGATCCTTCTACGCAGTCACCATGAGAACACTCGTGAGTTTGCTTGTGCTGATAGCCATTGGTCTTGTGAAAGGTGAGGAGAGGTGGTGGTCAACGATGTCACTTTACCAAATTTATCCCCGAAGTTTCAAGGACAGCAATGGAGATGGGATTGGAGATCTGAATGGTGAAGAAACTGGTTGAATTTGACGATCTTCAGATCAATCAGTCGTGGTCTTATTTTTCCAGGAATTATTGAAAATTTGGATCACCTGGTGGAGTCCAAAGTCACTGCATTCTGGATGTCACCGGCTTATCCAAGCCCTGGGGTTGACATGGGCTACGACATTTCAAATTTCGTGGACATCGATCCCCTCTTCGGGACACTAAAAGATTTTGACAAATTACTGGAGAAGGCCCACGAGTTGGGCCTCAAAGTGCTCATGGATTTCGTGCCCAATCACAGTTCCGATCAGCACGAGTGGTTTCAGAAAAGTGTCAAGAATATTTCACCTTACGATAACTATTACGTTTGGAGGAATGGAACAGTGAAGGAGGATGGCAGCCGGGCTCCGCCGAATAACTGGGTGAGTACCTGAGGAATCCCTTCCAATAATTCCAACGATTGAGGCTCATCCTGCCTTTTTAAATATCTTTGTCCGTAGATTCCCCAAGCATTCCCAGGTCTTAAAATTAATCAGGTTTTATAACGATTAGAAGATTATTTGGACACTGAACTAATTCCTCATTTAGTACCTAAACTTAAAAAATTCTGACTAGCTATCTTAGCGGGTTACCCAAGATCTGGATGGTTGGAAGCCGTTCCTATTAAATCCTAACACTCCAATGAAAATCCAATGAATAATCCCCAATGGATTCACAGGTCAGTGTCTTCGGGGGCCCGGCCTGGACGTGGAATGATCAGAGACAAGCCTTCTATTTGCATCAGTTCACTCCACAGCAGCCGGACCTGAATTATCGCTACGAGAACCTCAGGAATGAGATGAAGGTGAGCCAATCTGAAATTGAACATTGCTTCATGGCAATAAAAACCAAATGCTTCCAAAGAATATTGTCCTTCCTAACTGAGTTAATCACCATTGGCTGTTAGAATGTCTTGAGATTTTGGTTGGACAAGGGAGTGGACGGCTTTCGGATCGACGTGATTAATCACGTGTTCGAAATCCAATCTTTCCAAGACGAACCGCTATCAGGGACTACCAACGACCCCAACAACTACGGCTACCTGAATCACATCTACACGAAAGATCAGCCTGAGGACTACGAGCTGGTTCGCCAATGGCGACAGCTGCTGGACGAGTACAAGGACGGGGAGCATGAACGGCTGATGATCTTGGAGGCCTACACGGACATCAACTTGACGATGAGATACTACGAGTCTGGGGCCAGTTTCCCCTTCAACTTTGGCTTCATCCAGCGAGTGACTGGCGCGTCTTCCCCTGACGACGTCAAATTCGTGATCGACGAGTGGATGACCAGAATGCCTGAAGGAGGAGTAGCCAATTGGGTGGTAAGTGTGACAGAGCATGAGGGACAGACATCCTGAGATTATCTAGTCGGATTGCAGTGATTAAAGCATTTGGAATTTCTTCAGATTGGAAATCACGATCAGATGAGAGTCGCCTCACGATATGGAGTCGAGAGATCCCAGGGAATTGTAGCATTACTTATGTTGCTGCCTGGAGTACTGATTACGTACAATGGAGATGAGATTGGTATGGTTGATAATTACGTTTCTTGGGAGCAGGGGAAGGATCCTCAGGGGTGCAATGCCGGCAGGGAGGGCTTCGAAGCTGCTTCGCGAGATCCCTTTCGGACGCCGTTCCTCTGGGATGGTACCACGTCTGCTGGTAATTTTTTTCTGCCTAGCCGGGATTTGTCACGTTTGCTGACTGTTCTCATGACCATCTGCTTTGATCTGTTCACAGGATTCTCGACGAATCCGAGTACTTGGCTGCCAGTGAATCCGGATTATGAAAAATTAAATCTGGAGGTGCAGAAAAATTCAATTGACTCGGATTTCAAATTCTATCAGGCAGTCGCCGAACTGAGATCATGGCCAGCAGCTCAGAAAGGTGATCTCCACACTTACGTAATCGGCGACGAGATTTTTGCTATTTCCAGGTATGCTGATTTCCCAAGGTGTGTCGGTAGTCGTTGATCAGGTTATTTGGACGTCTGAGCCGACGTAAAATATTTTTTTCTCTAGGACATTGGCTGGTCAGCGATCGATTTATCTGGTACTGAACTTTGGGGACGAGTCGCGAAGTGAAGATCTCACTGGGAAAATTGATAATGTTGCGGAGGAATTGGTCATTTACCGGGGAACTGTGAATTCCGGTCTTCATTATGGGTAAGACAGCTTTGATTATGATGATGAGAAAAATGTTCACGTAACTAATTACTGCGAAAATATTTTCCCAGCTCGATAATTGATGCCAAGTCCGCGGAGATTCCGGCGCGTGGGGCTGTCGTCTACGTTGCGCCGGAAATGTCTAGTAAATTTCAAGTAAAATTATTGTAGCTCCACTAATGATCCTCTTCCGCCTGGATTGTTTGAAATGCATTCGAATAAAGAATACTAATTGATGATAATGATGATGATGATTGTTTCTTTCATTTTATGATGTGTTGGAGTGCCTCAGTAAATAGAAAAAAATTGAGAACGAGGAGTAAATTATCTGGAGACGTCTAGCAATTGAGCAATTAAATCCCGTCAATTCGGAATTGAATTTCAGCAGTTGCTCACTTGGTGAGGATGTCAGTTAGTCTCTGAGGTGTTGAGAAAAAAAAAATCATTCTGCCAGAGGCAATTATTTCCCCCAAAAAAAATTTCGCTAATACACTCTTGTGAGAAAATTATTTTTAATTTGGATTTGGTCGGGAGAATATTTTTTTCCCAGTGCGTATATGGAACAGATTAATCGCAATCGTGATATATATCTTTGAAAATAAACTACTTGTGCTAGCCATTCGTGGATAACCGGACAACACTTGTCATGTCAATCACTCTTGATACGTATAAAAGAGGGCTCGTCCCCAGTAATCGACCAGTTTCACAATCGGCGGTGGGCACGACTGGCAGAGCTTCACTTCTCAATTGTCTTATCAGTCAGCAGATGACAGAAATCTCATTGATCACCACTACCTCCACAGATTTATGGATTGAATTACCTCCACCGCATCGACATGAATAAAATTATTTGCGGTTTCCTGACAATAGCAGCTGTCATTGCTGGGGTGAAGGGCGAAGAGAAATGGTGGTCATCGATGTCGCTGTACCAAGTCTATCCCAGGAGTTTCAGGGACAGCGATGGAGATGGCATTGGAGACCTGAAAGGTGATTATTTTCAAGACAATAGAAAACATTCCTCACTAAAGAATTTTTTAAGTTTTTTATTACCTCACATTTCATGGTTTCAGGCATCACTGACAACCTCCAGCACTTGGTGGACACAAAAGTCGATGCCTTCTGGCTGTCCCCTGTTTATCCCAGTCCCGGTGTGGACATGGGATACGACATCTCAAATTTCGTTGACATCGATCCAATCTTCGGTTCGCTGAAGGACTTCGACAATTTGGTGGATAAAGCCCACCAGCTGGGGCTGAAAGTGCTGATGGATTTTGTGCCCAACCACAGCTCAGATGAGCACGAGTGGTTCCAGAAGAGTCTCATGAATATCCCTCCCTACAACGACTACTACATTTGGGCAAATGGAACTGTTGGAGAGGATGGCAGACGTGTTCCCCCAAATAACTGGGTAGAAAATTGATGGGCTTATTATAAATTATATAATGACAATTAATTAAAATTCTATAGCTCAATAATTTTATCCAATTGATGGAACTACAGGTGAGCGTGTTCAGGGGCTCGGCCTGGACGTGGAGTGACCAGAGGCAGGCGTATTACTTCCATCAGTTCGCACCACAACAGCCCGACCTCAATTTTCGGGATGAGAATGTCGTCAACGAAATGAAGGTAAATTCAAGATTTTATTTTAATGAATCTTTGGTGATAGACAACGTTTCGTTGGATTGCTTTAATAATTTGATTTGCTTGATTTTATTGACTGACGTAATCTTATCGATTCAGGCAGTTATAAAATTCTGGTTGGACAGGGGAATAGATGGCTTCCGGATTGACGCCATACCTCACTTGTTCGAGGCCGAATCCCTCCAGGATGAACCCCAGACTGGCCATCCTGATCCGGACGACTTCAGTTATCTGAAGCACATTTACACGGTAGATCAACCTGAGACTTATGACATGATTCGCCAGTGGCGGGTAATACTTGATGAGTACAGCAGAGATCACCAGGACGAGCGGATTATGGTCATGGAAGCGTATACAAACATGGAATTAACCATGAAATATTACGATTACGGGGCGCATTTTCCCTTCAACTTTGGCTTTATCACGCGCTTGAACGGCGAGTCCTCACCTCGGGATGTGAAAAATGTCATTGACGAGTGGATGGAACAGATGCCAGCGGGGAATGTGGCTAATTGGGTGGTAAGACAAGCCCAGGAAGTCCCCAAAAAAATAAGGGACCAGTAAAATGACAATGACATGACCCATTTTCACAGGCTGGAAACCACGACAAGAAGAGAATTGTCACGCGCTACGGACTTGATCGGGCCCAAGGAATCATGGCGGTGATCCTGCTTCTGCCTGGGGTAGGAATAACCTACTACGGGGATGAGATCGCAATGCCTGACAATCGCATTACATGGGAGGAGGGCCAAGACCCCAGTGCATGCAACGCGGGCCAAGATCTCTTTGAAGAAGTGTCACGAGATCCCGCACGAACTCCATTCCTCTGGGATGCGACCATTTCCGCTGGTAAATACAATTGGACAATATGGGTATACAGCAATCCCCAGGAATTCTCCTGTGAAGCTCAATTAAAGCGCTACTTAGGATCAAACCTAAGTCTACTTATTTTTTGGCCATTTTGTTGAGCAGGTTTCTCCAGTAATTCAACGACTTGGCTACCGGTGAATCCAGATTACGAGAGACTGAATCTGAAAGTACAGAAGAACAATCCCGACTCGCCCTTCAAGTTCTACCAGGCAGTTGCAGAACTCAGATCCTGGCCAGCAGTTCGAAGTGGTGATCTTCGTACTTACGTCATTGGTGAAAGGATTTTTGGATTATCGAGGTAGATTTTCTTATTCAATAAGCCATTAATTGCGTCTGTCTGAGGGATTCTCATTTGGCTATCGTTCGCCTGCTGCAGGACGTTAACGGGGGAGCGGGCGATTTACGTCGTAATGAACTTCGATGATGAGTCGCACAATGTCAATCTTGTTGATGCAATGGAGAATTTGCCGGAGGAACTGGTTGTTTACCGGGCGACGGGAAATTTCGGTCTTTTAAATGGGTGAGTGATTTTTATTTCGTCCACTTTTCGGCTTCGGCCACTTGTACAATTACAACTGCTATTAATTAATTTGCAAATATTTTTTTAGGGCTAGAATTGATCCGAGGACAGCCCAGATCGCCGCCGGCGGTGTCGTTATTTATCTGGCACCCCCAGATTCCTGAGTCGATTATGAACGCAATTGTAAATCGGTGGTAGGCTTAATTGAGGCAAATTACGTATTTTGTTCTTTCTATTTACAAATATGAATAATAATGATCACAGTTGCGATAAAAATTAATTAGACGATCGCAAATATAATCATATCGTTACGAAAAATGTCACAGCTATCAGAGATCAAGATTTATCAATGAATTGGTGATTAGAGAAATGCGGAATGTTTTCGTATATTTTGATCGCTTGTTTTAGATCTTTCAATAGACGATGTTTAAAAAAATGATTGACCAAATGATACTTATAAAATTACGTAATTCTCTGTGCCCTCTTGTCATTCCACAGCCGAATCCTCAACGCGATTTTATCGTACCGAAGATAGAAAAATCGATGATAAAATGATATCTGTAATTCCGTGATTGAGACTTTGAAGCGGTTCAATTATCAAATTGAACCATAATTACTATAGAAGTGACCATTGAACATATCATCTGAAACGAAAATTACATAATTGGTATTATAATCTCATAGATTTAAGGTATTCATTTATTGAGTAATCTTACACGGACAAGAAGGCCGTGGTCGATAAGGCAGAGCCCGTACAACGACACTTGGTTATGTCTCCTCAGCAATTGCAGGGAAAACATGTTCAACTGCTGCAACACACAAATTGCTTTCTCAAAATTGACTGGGGGGGTGTCCCCGAGTTATCTCAGCAATTCGGGGAGTGTCCCCGAGTTATCTCAGCAACCCGGGGACTGTCCCCGAGTTCCTGAGACACCCCAATTTTTCATGCTTGTTTTCGTTTGTAATTAATGACCCCGTAAGCGGCCATCATGAGCAGGGATTCCGGGAATTTCTGGACGATCAGCGGACAACAATAAATACAAGCAACAATCGAGCAGACCGGGCCATAACCTCCATCATATTCACCATATTCAGCTCCTGACTTTGCAACTCCTCGGATATCCGCAGCGAGTGGAGAACTCCGGCAGTTCTTCGAGCCTCAGTTGCCACGGAATCACAGCATTTCGTTACAATAACAATTGTCAGGACCGGATAGACGATCCAATGGAGGGTTGATGTCAAGTAAACAAGGTCCAGCTGGTGTAGAGGTGTCGCCCGAAGGTACAGCCAGAAGCAGTAGAGGTTAGCTGTTATGTGCATTATGTGCGATGTAACGGTCAGCAATAGAGGAATTCTGTAGTGAATCACAATTTCATCAAGCAGGACACAAATGTTCCGATGAAGCTCACCGAAGCTTGAGATCCTTCTCCGCAATAACCGCCTCTCAATCCTAAATCATTACGAAAATTACAGCAACAGCAAGGTGGTAGAACAATCACCAAAAGATAAAATCATTGGACTCACCCGGGATTTGTAGTTCTTCTAATGATCCAACAGTTGTCAGTTAGAGTGTGCAATTCCACGTTCAAGTGATGAAAATGTCGACTCACAATCAGAATGGTGAAGACAAATAAGGAGATCATGTCGGAGTGAACTACTCGGATAATGTTGTAAATCCCATAATCCACGGAATCAAAGTTCCTTGCCAGTCTGTATGTGTGCCAAGTGGCATTAACTGCTGTCAATACAAAGCACAAATTGAAAAATACGAAGTAAATTATGAACCCCTTGATAAATCCTCTGTAGTCAGCTGTGATGCCAATTCTTCTCTCGATGGAGTGAATTTGTTGAAAGCGTTCAATGATCCTTATCAACCGCTTTTGATAGAAATTGGAGGTGATCCAACAGCTCGAGACCTCCACGAATTTCAGGATTACCATTATGTGATCAACTACAAAATGAACTGGAGTGTCAATCACCATTGTCACCCCCGCCCGGTTGATCAACAGTTGGCCGCAGATAAATCCGAAAATTGTTGTCAGAAAAATAGTGTAAAATACAGCGCAACGAGATGGCTTTATCGAGCCGTCAGAGCTCAATCTGAAGGGATTGAGTCCCAAAACATTTCCGAAACGATATAATATTATGAAGCACCACGAATTCCAGGGAATGGGGGATTCCATTGTCCTCGGGTGTCTCTTCAGTTATTGTTTCGTAGGAAAGCGTTGAAGATGATGGATTCTTTAAATGCTACTCAGGGTAATGGCCTTAATGGTATTGAGTAATCTACGAATGTGCTTTGAATTGGAATGGAATTTAATCTGCAAATTCTCCTGTCATTCAATGACTTTTCACCTCATCATCAAATTGAAACATAATCACAAGACTGGTCACCATGGAGTACACCATCTGAAAGAGAAATAATTGAACTCCATAATCCGGAAATGAAAAGTTTACAATTGTTTCATCTGCTAATCGATCGAAATGCCCTTGTCAGGACAATTTTCTTTTGCATAAAAATATTAATTAATCAAATTCGATTAATCTTACATGAAGAAGAAAATCTTGATCCAGATAATAGAGCCCGTACAGCGACACTCGAACCCGCTTCCTCAGTAAATACAGGGACAGAATGTTAAATTGCTGAAAATAATGATCATCACTTTAGAGTTGGACGACAGCACATCCCAATCAATCGGATTTACCGCACTCAGATGATCCGCTTGAGCCCTTTCAGAGAACCACAAGGAGTGCAGAATTTCTGGGGTCCTTCGAGCCTCGGCGGACATGCTGCCGCATTGGTTTAACAGGATAACAATTGCCACGGCTGGTAGAAAAAACCAGTGGATATACGAGGCCATGAATACAAAATTCCACTGTCCTCTGGGTGTGTCCTTCAGGTGTAGCCAACAGCCGTAGACATTCCCGGTCAAATAGAGTACGTGCGTTGTAATTATAATCAACATTGGGAGACTGCAAATGGCGACGATATGACCCAGAAGACTACCGATTTCCTGATGAAGCCGGCAGAAGGTGAATAACGATCGGGCTGAGGACATCCTGTCTACTCTAAGCAATAAATTAGTCGACCTAAGAATCCCTTCCCGTTGATCTCATGACGTCTGATTACGGAAGAATAAAATAAAATTTGGCAAATGTATGATCATTACTTGCAGGCATTTCTGAAGTGGTGATGTCCCTCGGGGGCCTCAACACCTTCACTTCCCTTCGCCAAATGTTCCAACTGTTCATTCAGACGTCGGAATTTTCTCTTCACAGTCACAATTCCGTAGATGAATAAAAATACCACATCAAAAGTGATTACTCTTATAACCTGATAGATACACCACCACTCGGTGTCTCGATTCCGTATCCCCCTCCTGCCAATGAGCATCGTATAAGTCCCAGACAATGAGAAGACCACGTGGGAGAATATCACAACAACAGTCCACCTCTTCACCCGTCCACTGTAATCATAAAAAATCCCCAGGTCTTGTTCAATAACGTGAACTCTACGGAATTGATCAACTAATCTGATCAGGCGATGCGGGAAGAACCCAAAGGACGACCAACAGCTGGTGAGCTCCACGAACTTCATTACAATCATGTACTGATCGAGCAGAAAGAAAACTGTGGTCTCACTCGGTAGTTTCATGCGAAATCTATTGAAGAACAGATGCAGACATATCAACCCGAACATTAAGATTTGTATTGAAGTATAAATTGGAGCGATAAAGGTCGTATTCAGCATGCTCGCATCGGTCAATCTGAAAGGATTCAGTCCCAAGATATTTCCGAAGTAGTACAGAACTTTGAAAGACCACGCTTGTTTGTCGAAGGGATTCATTTCCTTCGTGACTTTCCCCAGGACATCGCAGTCAGCCTGAAGAATACCAATTGCTATTGACAGAAATAAACTGACGGTAATACCATTAGACCCAGTTGATCATGCATCAACGTCACTTCAGAAGCCACCCGGAAATAAATTAATCCCATCAATAATGCAGAGCCGGCAGCATTGACGTTCAACTCCTTCAAAAAAAATGCCGGTTGTTCAGGAGACACCTAAAGTGGATTATTCCTCAATTTATCAGTCCTCAATTGCTTGATCAAACTGCAGCATGATGACCATGCAAGTCACCATAGAACACGTCATCTAAAAAATAATAAAAATAATAATCAACTAATGAATTGCTGGTGAAGGGATACAACATCACCCTCAAAATAATTATTTTGATTATTCCTACAAACTCCTCTGAAAACCCGAATTAATTCACCACTCAGTACGTAAAGTAAGTATAATCCACAATAAAATCAAGTCGGACTCAGTTAGGTGAAAAGTTATAGTGATGGCAAATGCGCACCTTTGTACACCATGGTGCACCTTTTGGGGTTCATTCCAGCCGCGTCCCCGTCGCGAACCCTGGGTAACGCTAGATGTTGGAGAGGTTTGCTAAAACCTCAAGTCATATTTGCTAAATCAAGTCGGACTCAGTTAGGTGAAAAGTTATAGTGATGGCAAATGAGCACCTTTATACACCATGGTGCACCTTCGCCATCGCGAACCCTAGGTAACGCTAAGTGCTGCAGAGGTTTGCTAAAACCTCAAGTCATATTTTCTAAATCAAGTCCAACTCAGTTAGGTGAAAAGTTATAGTGATGGCAAATGAGCACCTTTGTACACCATGGTGCACCTTTTGGGGTCCATTCCAGCCGCGTCCCCGTCGCGAACCCTAGGTAACGCTAAGTGCTGGAGAGGTTTGCTATACCTTTCCCGCACGTTGATTTGTGTAATTTCATAATTTGTAAATTATTAATTTAATTTTATACCTTCACTCAAAGGAAACACAAATTTTTTGAGGGTGATAAAGTAGTACTTTACCGAATCTCCATATTTTTCATACCCGAACAAGAAGACAGTAGTCCAAATCATACAATCCATACAGCGAAACTCTGACATCACTCCGCAGTAGTTGAAGAGAGAATAAGTTCAATTGCTGAAAAGTGAGAGCAAGTATTGGAAATTGGTGGCTTCTAATTCGAAGAACATTCATTTGACTAAATTGAAATGAATTAAATACTTAATATATATGTTTTAGATTTTTTGGTAGTGATTCATAGAATATTTCATCATATATTGTTGCAGATTATCTTGTTTTATCTCATTGAATTAATTTTTTGTGTTGAACGCATGTGCACTTGCCACTTGTAGTTGTTCAGCTTCTGGAGTGTCATTCAAAGAGACTGAATGAAGGAGGATTGAGGTTCTCTGAGCCTCGACAATCAGCGACCCACAAGAGCCAGACAAGAATACAATAGCTGTTGCGGGAAAGAGAATCCAGTGAAAGAGTGATATAGCATAAAAAATATCCAAATTGCTGGTATCAATGTCTCTCAGGTATAACCAGGCATTGTAGATGTTGGCTGTTATGTGGATGATGTGAGATGTCATTGTGATCGCCAATGGAGGGGTGAAGTGAGAGACAATAGCCTCTAGAAGACCACCGATTCGAGTTCGCTGAAGAAAAGTAGTTGCCCACTTCTGAGTGATAAGTCATGATGACTATTAATTTACGTTCTTAGGAGGAATATTTGGCTAATTACCAGAGAATTAGCTTATGAAATATCATAACCTTACTCTGAATTAATTCTGGGCGATCGATGTCCTCGGCTGTCATCGCTGATGACCAGATTCTCCAGCTGCACATTCAGACGACGAAATGATGTGAAATACCCCAATTTTTATTGATTGTATGCATGTTTAGACAATTGAACAGAATCACTTGATAAAGAAATGGAAATTTTTCTCTGCATATCCAGGTGGCCTCCGGGTGGTACTAGTGTCAGGGGCAATTTAGAAATTGGTTGGGAATGACAGCAATCGTTGTTATGGCATGAATTTTCCATTTGCAAATGGCACTCACTGTGAAAACTAGGTCGTATTGTCGTAGGTCTAAAAACGTGAGCATTTGTATTGTTATCTAATAACTAAATTGAGGAAGGCTATCCATTCATTCAATTTTATGGACCACATTCTGCAGGATAACACCCTTTCAGGTAAGGGAGATTTTCGGATTTGTGCGTGGATTATCCGTACGATGCAACCACTTCGTCTGTTGGTCGGCTGAGAATTTTGCAGGTCAAGCTGAATCATTATGATGAACTGTGCAATCCTGGATCCAGAAACCTGAGCCAAAAAAATTGATAAATTTCTGCCATCCGGAATTCGCCAGAATCCGTGCTCATTATCGGCGCTCACGGGGTCACTCATTACGGCCGAAAATGGCATGAAAAATTATGATATTGGAGTCAGATGTAATTATGTCTCAAGGGGGAAAATGTGAAAAATCCAGAAAGAACTGAGTTAAAATGCAAACTTCATGTTCCGGTTTGCAGACAATCGATAATCGCCTCATTAAGTGGCGAGTTCTATAACCATCGAATATTGAACAACAATTATTGACCATTATTGTTATTGTTAAAGTGATTACAAGTGAATGGAGAAACCGTTTAATTGTTTAATTAATAGTTTCATTAGTGGAAGTATTTATGGGTTTTTTTGGAGTCGAGCCTTCAATTGAGCACTTCTTCTGAAAAATAAAAATGATAATCAGCTGGTATTGATGAATTCCTATCTTAAGAAGTGTATCGATTATTTGTGGACAAATTGTCGACGTCCTGCTGAGTTTTAGAGGGCTGATATAAAATCCTCCCGATGATATTTTCATTGTCACAAAATAAAAAGTGCGAAAAATGGACTTCTCAGGGCACGAGCGGATTCTAAGGGGACCTGAAACTTCCTTAGAAATCCAAAGAAGCGGATTTATTGTCCAGACGGACTGAAAGTGAGCGTTTCTAGCCGAGCAAAGCGAGTCCATTTTGCCAGAAAAATTGCATTTAACGCTCGGGTGGAAATATTGCACGTGGAGATGATTTGTCTAGTTTTCCGCCCTAGGTGAGAAATATATGATACCGACTATGAATAAAACGGCTACTTATGGTAAACGGACACTAATTAATTACCTACGGAGGCCCATGCCTTCCGCCTTTATCGACGCTCTCGCACGCGCCCTGCCGTACCATCAGGTACGGCCTGAATTAGTTTCTGCTCCACCGCTAGGAAATTTGGTGTAACTCCAAAACGTTATTTATCGGAAGTGTTGAAGGAGGTTATGTTCTCCGCGTGATTACTCCTCCCTGTGTTTATAGCTCCAAAATTTGACATTTCTTTTTGCGATTCATCGAAATTGAATAAATCAACTCTCGCAAAAATGCCAAAAATACGAGTGGAGAAGAAGACTCGGATTCACGAGAAAATCGCCAAGCAAGGTAAAATGTTATCATTTAATTATTTCCCGGCATGGACGTCTGGAAATACTCCAAGAAATTTCCTAAATTTTCATCAGTTTTTCTCGTTATAAAGTGGAGATCCAATTGTCCAATTCTCCAGAATTTCCTGTTCCCTAAATTATTTTTTTTTCGTTTTAGGGATCATGTTCAATAAGGATTTTGGTCAGCACATATTGAAGAACCCTCTCATTATCCAGAGCATGGTGGAGAAGGCAGCATTGAGGCCCACCGACGTTGTCCTCGAAATTGGTCCTGGTACTGGTAACATGACAGTGAAGATGCTGGAGAAGTGCAAGAAAGTCATTGCCTGCGAGGTGGACACGAGAATGGTGGCGGAGTTGCAGAAGAGGGTCCAAGCAACTCCTCTGCAGTCCAAACTCCAGATTATCGTCGGGGACGTCCTCAAAGCCGATTTACCATTCTTCGACCTGTGCGTGGCCAATGTTCCCTATCAGATTTCATCGCCTCTGATGTTCAAACTTCTGCTCCATCGGCCTCAGTTCAGGTTATTATTCATTATGTACTTTAAGTAATGAGTTTCATTCAGATAAATCGTCTCCCAACAATCTCAATCTCTTGTAATGATGCTAATGCTATTTCTAGATGTGCAGTACTCATGTTCCAACGAGAATTCGCCGAGAGATTAGTCGCTAAACCCGGTGACAAGTCCTACTGTCGATTGAGCGTAAATACCCAATTATTAGCTAGAGTTGACATGTTGTTAAAAGTTGGCAAGAATAACTTCAGGCCACCCCCGAAAGTCGAGTCGAATGTCGTGAGAGTCGAGCCAAAAATCCCCCCACCTCCTATTAATTACCAAGAGTGGGATGGACTGACGAGGATAGCCTTCGGAAGGAAGAATAAAACCCTCTCGGCTTCCTTCAAACACTCCACCGTTCTCTCGATGCTCGAGAAGAACTATAAACTCCATTGCAGTCTCAATAATAAGGTTTGAAACACTTCTCTCCTACTTGCGAGGATTTTTAAAAATTTTCAACCCCCATTTTATTATTTTGTTAACTAATTTTTTGGTAGGCAATAGCTGAGGATTTCGACATTAAGTCATTGATCCTGGAGACCCTGGCGCACGTAAACATGGGGGAAAAACGCGCGAGGACAATGGACATGGACGACTTCATCAAGTAATTATTATCTAAACTTCTCAATTTTCTGAAATCTAATTATTTTATTTAATAAAAAATATTAATTTTCTTGTTTTTTTTCTTTTAGACTTCTGCACAGTTTTAATTTCGCTGGCATTCACTTCGCGTGAACCTACGCTCGATTGATTGTTTTTCCATTGGAGATTATTAGCACTGAATAAATTTTATTTATACTAAAGCATGATGTGAATTTATTTTTGCAATTGTCGACTGTTAAACAAATTCATACCGACTTCTTTCAGTTGACGTCCTCTTTCCATGCATGGTAATAACAAAAATTGTTTACTAATTGTTTAATACCCAAGTTGGATTAAAAAAAATAGTTTACATTAAATGTGTAAAAAGAGGTCAATCATGACTCGAACTTTAAACATTGAACAGCTTGACAATAAATAAATAAATAAGATAGCATCGATCCTCCCTGAATTCAAAAACTCGAGGAGACTTGGTGAAACTCCCGGAAATATTTCTATTCCCTCTAGATCCACAAGTAATCACAAACCCCCAATTTCCCCATCAACTCTTCATTCCACCCTTCACTATCACCACCCACCGCCCTCACTGAAAAACCATGATTGATCATCCCTCCTATTTTTTCCATAAATATATACATTTTTTTTCCCTCTCATATACTTGCGAAAAGTCTTCGCTAGTTGGTATTGTACTGGGAATAGAGGTAGTACTGCGGGGGTGGGCTTTTTCGCGTCTAGGGTAACGTTGAGCCATGAGAGAAGTGGAATAGTTGGGCATTGCGATGTGAGAGTGAGTGAGCTCTGCGAGGAATGAAAATTAGATAGAGAGAGATGGTAAATGGGAACGACGATCCAAGAGGGAAAACTCGGCGTGGGGGGGCGGGAGGAGGGGGTGAGGGTCCCAGAGGAGTCAGTGGTCTCCTCTGGCGCTGGCAGCCCACGAGAGAGAGGGACGGAAGAACTAATCAGCTTGGCGCATGTGCTCTGGACTCTTCCATCGTCCCATGGGAATTTCCTAGCATCCCCATAATATACCCGAGTCTCTCCTCACTCCTACTCGTACCCTCTTTTTCACTCTCTCGCGTTAACATTTCTACGTGAAATTTTTTTTTTATCTTCACCTCGTCTTGAGTTTTTAAATTTTGAGAATTATCTGACGTCGAGAAATTCTGAGATATCTATTGTTGGATTTTCAAAAGTCGTCTTATCGATTGCTAGCGAATATTATTTTTCAATTACCATTCCGAAATTATCATTTTTATTTAGTAAAAAAAAATCATCGCTAGACACAATTTTCATTTTGTATGGGTAAAAATGGATCTCACGATTTGAAAATTAATTTTTTGCTCATAATTTGAGATAATTGATTGTATCTTCGATTTTTTGGGACTCAATCTGGCTTTTAAAAAATATTTTTTCATATTTTTGGTTTTTGGTTTTTGCCGGTCGTTAATGGAAGGGCTTTATCCGTTTTTAGATGAGAGGAACTACCGGGGGAGGACCGGAAGTACCCTGGGAGGGTTTTTTTTTTGTGAGGTTGCTTTAGGCAGTCTGTTAATATTAATTGACGGGGCTTTAATGAAAATCCCTGGGCGCTTCTTGTCAGGGCCAATGGGGTAAATATCTCTGGCTCATTAATTATTCATGGGGATCAGTGCTAAGGGCTTGTTACGTATTTTTTCCAAACTTGCGGCGAACCTGGCCCTCAGCCCGACCTGGGGAATTAGTAAAAAATTGAGTCGATTTTTTTTCAATGCAGTTTAAATATTAAGCAGTTACGTTCCAATTAAATTACCAATTGTCCCCGATAATATTGCATAATAAGCGACTAATTAAACTAATTAATTTTTTTTTTAATGGGAGCAAAAATAAAATTGACGAAGAAAATTATGAATTTCCCGGATGTCAATTACGGGAGGCTCTTATCATCGACGCTGATGACTTTGGGCACGACTGAGATGAGCATATGACAGATAAACGAGCAATAGGTAGTGGGGTCGGATAAATTTGCCAGGGTGGGTGGGTGGCGGGGGGGAGGGGGGCGTGGGGGGGGGTTGGGTGTTCCACGAGCCCGCCTACCGTCCAATGCGGTTGCTGGTATCCCAAGGGGTCTCCCTCAGCCTCACCTTCTCCTCCTGGTGTACAGGGTTCCCTTTCTCCATGAGTCCGCAAACTCCGTAACTGCTTCTCGGGAGGTCTCTCTTGCAAACTGGGGGTTGATAATACCGTACACGGGTCGGACCCCCTTCAGTGTTTGTCTATAGTCCTCACTGTGAAGTCAAGAGTAACGCCGGAGGTTTTTTCTTCATTTTTTTTCAATTGTGGCTGTTGCTCGATGAGATTTTTTTTTTCTCTCTCTGCGGCTTTGTAACGAGTGAAGAGCATTTTTTTTTGCACTGTTTAGATTTTTTTGTTTTTTTTTTTTTGAGTGAGGGGAGAGAGGGATTTTTTGGTGGAGGCACGTGTACTTCGGGGGATTTTATTTTTGCATGGCAAGGGATGTAGTTTGAGAGTTGGATTTATGGGGTGGGCTTTTTGGGGGTTCTTTGGGAGGGATTTTTTGGCTTTTGTGGGGTGGAAAGTGCTTTTGGGAGGTTATTTTCTGGGTTTATATCTTGAGTTTTTGGATTTTGAGGACTTTCGGGGGGACTCCAGGGGATTTTTTTCGATTTCTCTGAGTTTTTGATTTTTTATCTTCAATTACAGATGGTGGCCTCCTCAAGATCCAGGAGTGATGGTAGAAATGGCGCGAAACAGAAGTGATGACTCCGTTAATTGGAAATAGGCGAGACTAGTCGTTGAGACGATTGCTTTATGTTGACATTGGCAATTATTGGATTGACGAGATGCTCTTCAAGGGGAATAGCTCGAGGCTGGAGTTCCTGATCGAGAAGATACAAGCCCACAAAGAATCGCCTTCGCCTCTCCCCGAGGAGAAGTGCAGCGTGAAATTAAAAGGTATTTTTTTCATTCGCAAAAACTATTTCCCCCGCAAATCTCTTTTTTTCTTTTCTCATAATTTCACTCTTCTAATTTTATTTTTAAAAATTCACGGCCTGAGACGTGGCTCCAACAGATGAGTGTAATATTTAGCAAAAGCCGATGTTTTTCCGGTGTCAAAAACATTATTTATAACAAAAAATATCAACTATTCTTCAATCTCAGTTTTTCTTCAAATTTCTCGGGGAAAATCCCAATGATGATTAAAAATTCAATTAAAACATTCTATTCGCTTCCTCTATCTAAATTTAAATTAATGCTTACGGGATAATGAAGCGGGAAAACATTTGAACGGAGTACACACGTGCGCGGAGAGATGTGACATGCATGCGTGATAAAAGAATTTTAATTTCAAACAACAAAAAAAAAACCATGAAAATCCCTTTGTCTCCCAAATGCCACATCTCGTCATTTTCCTCGCATTAAAATCAGACGAGCCCGATATTGGATTGCCAATGAATAACTGAGGACTGGAGAAAATTTTTTTTTGTCAATTTTTTGCGAATAAAAAAATTGTTTTTACGATTTTGAATGATCACTCGAGGTTTCACGAAATGATTTCGGGTGGATGGCGGTAATTCCGCGATTGTTCATCGAACATGAGCATTTTAACGGTGAAAATGTAATTTCGAGGAGTTATTTTCGATTGAAATATTCCAACAGAGTCCTCCCAGGTTCGTCTCCCTTCGAGATTACACGGAGACTCGGTGACTCATTGCTCCCAAACGTCTCCTATGTGTCTCCCATTGGGAACACGGGACGCTCGAGTCCCCCGTCAGACTCCCATGGGAGATTACGGGTTCGCGCCGTTACGTAGAGATGAGGGACGTTGCTGAACTCGGCACATTTTCAGTTTAAAAATAATGTCTGCATTTTGATGTGAAATTTTACCTTAACTTTCATAACGAGAAACGTTATAAATAAAAATAAATCATTTTAATCGAGTGCCACAGGCGTAACCTGCCGGAAGCAATAGACATTTTTTTTACATTTATTCTTCATTAAAATAATGAGAAGACAAATATTATTAATTATAAAGAAAAAAAATCCAACATACCCGGAACTTTCCTCTTACAACAATTTTTTTGAACTTCCCGATAGGAATTTATTTTTTTTTCATGAAATGTCGACGAGGGCCGGTAGAAACTCCTCGGATGTCTCTTTCATTTATTTAATAATTTGTAAACCCACAGAAGGGTTTATAAGCTTGAACTGTGAAGATTTAAATTTGGCACTTAAAAATATTTTCAAAAAAATTGACGGAATTAAATTCTCACATTTAGATCTTCAAATCGCAACTGCGATTTTAAATTGAGACTTGAAAAGGTCAACCGAATTTTTCTGAACGTGTCAAGAAGTTTTTTGGTCCACTTCATGACCACAATTTCCTCTTCATGACAATTTCCTTGAACTTCCCGATAGGAATTAATTTTTTCCTCCTCGAAAATGATAATTTTTAATTTCATGAAATGTCGACGAGGGCCGGTAGAAACTCCCCGGATGTCTCTTTCATTTATTTAATAATTTGTAAACCCATAGAAGGGTTTATAAGCTTGAATTGTGAAGATTGAAATTTAACACTTAAAAATATTTTCAAAAAAATTGACGGAATTAAATTATCACATTTAGATCTTCAAATCGCAACTGCGATTTTAAATTGAGACTTGAAAAGGTCAACTGAATTTTTCTGAACGTGTCAATGATTTTTTTTGCTCCACTAGGGAGGGCTCGAAATAAAAAAGACGTCACGTCTCGCGGTCATCAATAGGTAAAATTCCTCTAAAACAGCAATTAGATAGAGTAATCTCCCACATCCGGCCTCTTCCATGAATTTAGGTGGCGCCTAGTTTAGTTAATAAAACCGAGTGTCTCTCGTGTAGGTGTCAACGGATGCAACCGATTTTCTGAGCACGTCGCTCGGCAGTATTGCACAGGGCGTCCCCTCTGTTTTATTAGAATTTAAGATGACTACCCTGGACACGAAAAATTCCGTAAAATCAGTAAAATTACACTCGTGGGTGTCGCACGCTTTATTACTTACTAAATGAGGAAATGAGACTTGTTATTTCAACTTCCGCGAGCCACTGTTATCCCAGTGGGTTCTTCATTTTTCCAGATTCGTGTGATTCTTCTCAGGGACAATAATAACTCCTTAAATCTCCCACTCCCAATTTAATTGAATTTATGATTACCTAATTAACGAATTACCTTATTCCCTTGTTTATCCCCAAAAGAATCTCAATTGAATAACCACTAAATTTTTATTTTTTCCCCAGATGGATTATTGAGTAGCAGTTACTCTTGGCGAAGTGAAGAAGACAGTTTGACCTGTCAACGAGGAGGCGGCACCCCCTCCTCATGCGCCACCTCAACATCCCAAAGTTTTCCCTCAGAAACTGAAATCGATGGTGATTTGCGATTGAACACCGATTCCCACAATTCATCCGGCCCCTACTCATGTCAATTCTGCGATAAAACGTTTCCCAGTCTCAGTTGTCTAAAGAAGCACGAGCAGGTGAGTCCAGAAAAAAAAAATCCCTGAAAACAAATGGGAAAACAAAAGCAAAAAGACACCCGCTGGAGAAGAAACTGATGAACTCTCGAATTTATTGTACAGATGATTTCTTTTAATCCCTGACTCTAGACCCATGGCGATCAGATGCCATACAGATGCAGCTGGTGCGCAAGATTGTTCAAACACAAACGAAGTAGAGATCGCCACGTAAAACTACACACTGGGGACAGAAGATACCGTTGTACCCACTGTGAAGCAGCATTTTCACGAAGGTAACTTCTAAATTCCCAGGAGAGTCGATTCAGCCCCTCTGCCAGTGCCCGCTCCCTCCCACAGAGCACTATGGAAATAAACCACTCAAAAATATAAAAGAAATTGATGACTAAGTAGAGCAAGTAACTCAGTATTCAGACATTGATAATTTTTCATTTTTCCCCCCCTCCAATTATCTGTCGAAGAAGTTCGAAAAGAATTCATCAAGGAAGGACTGGATCCCGATTCACCAGAAAATGTTATCGCAGAAAGTTCCATAACCTAAGAAAGTCTAGTTCAATTTTTCCCCGAGCCTAGCAGTTACCAGCAGCCCAATCTTAACAGCCATCGTTCATTATCAATTAAACTAAACTTCTGCCTTGCAGCGACCACCTAAAAATTCACATGAAAACCCACGACAACCAGAAGCCGTACCATTGCACGGAGTGTTCCCGTGGGTATAACACGGCGGCAGCGCTAACCTCGCACATGCAGTCCCACAAGAGGCCCCCAAGCACTCCGAACTACCAGCGCTCACTTCCGACGACCTCCCCCCCAGTGGGCTCGCCAGACCTCCAACCCAAGCTGCAGTATCCTTCTCCCCTGCACCTGACCTGCATGTACTGCAGGGACACCTTCTCCACGATGGACCAGCTCCAGCTACACGTCCAGACCGCCCACGAGGCCCTCCTGCCCCTCCCCAGCCCCTCCTCCTCCCCCCCAGATCCAGCAGATTGTCAAAGATTGAGGCCCAAAACAGCGGACCTGGAGGACCTGACCTGCGCCAGGTGTTCCGCCAAGTTCCCCAAGCTGTCATCTCTCCGCGAACACCTGGTGTCAGCTCACAACGACGGATTCCCAGCTCTAACCTGTCCCCTGTGCTCCAAGCCCTGCTCATCAGCTACGGAATACGCCGAGCACTACGTCCTCGAGCACTGCGAGAACAAGAGCATACTCCCTCGTCCGAAAAATTCAGAAGTGGAAAAGTTCTACGAATCCCCGAAGGCAGAAAGCTATTCATCAGGCACCCTCCTCTGCGGTCAGTGTGGAGCAGCCCTGAAGGACTTTGAATCCTTCAGAGCACACCTAGCTCGACACCTGCATTCCAATCAGCAAGCAGCAACTGGAATCAACTGTCCCAAGTGTGAGCTCAAGTTTCAGGAGCGAGAGGACATGCTACTGCACCTGACGAAGCACTTAATGGGACAGATCCTGAAGAAGTTCAGTTGTGACGCCTGCGACGAGCTCTTCGGGGACTCCGAGTCCCTCCAGAAGCACATGCTGGACGCCCACGCTCATCATTTATACAGATGTGGAATCTGCCGAGACACCTTCGACTCAATAGTCGGAATTCAGGTGCATTTTACGCTGAAGCACTCGCAGGAGGCCAACGTCTACTCCTGCAACGCCTGCAGGGGAAGGGCTGGACTGGAATCTGGTGAGGGCTTTAGAAGCCCTGGAGAACTGCTCGATCACGTGAGGAATGTACACGTACCCGACCTGAACTCCCCGGGCAATTCAGTATCAACTCCCAGAGTTATAGGAGAATTCTTCAGGTGTTGCTTTTGCGGAATCTTCTGCTCCTCGGACAATGAACTCCAGCATCACCTCGTCAGCCACTCCACCTGCCTCTTCCGGTGCCCCATCTGCAGGGAAGGCTTCCCCGTGGAATTCCTCCTTGATAAACACATGGCGAACGCTCACAATTTAACTGAGCGAACCGACGACTCGAAAGAGAAGAATTCCTTGAAGAGGAGAAGATCTCCAGACTTCAATAGCAATCTGAATCAGCATGATAAGCCCTTTGGCAATCCAACAATGCCACCAGTGAGGACTCATCAGTGTGATCTCTGCGACAGATCAGACTTCTCAAATGATTCTGAGCTCAAGGCTCACAAGAAGCTTGCTCACAAGACGATTTTAACCAAACTTCAGAAGCTGTCATCCTCCTTCGTCTGCAGCTACTGCGGCGAGACACTTCGCTCACGGTTGGAGCTGGAGTCTCATACCCGAGTCCATCATGCTCCAGCTGATCCTGGAAAAAGATACAAGTGCAATATCTGCGATGAGGTCTTTTCGTCCGCAAGCTTTCTCGCTGAGCACAAGCTGCAGAAGCACTGCAAGATTCAGATGAGCGACGTCTGTGTTGTCTGCAGGACTTCTCTTACCACCGAGAGGGAATTCCTTGAGCACGTTCATAAGCACAGTTTGGAGGGGCTCGAGGGAAGGGAGGGCATTGTGAGCCACGTGCCTGCTCACTGCGTTGTTTGCCGGCAGACACTTATAAGTGAGTTTGAGTGCCAGCTGCATGCCAAGTTTCATCTGAGGAACGAGGAGGAGGAGGAGAGGACGCTTGGCGAGGTGGGCAGATGCTGTATTTGTCTGAGGGAGGTGGGGGAGGAGGAGAGGGTCAGTCTGCCGTCGAAGGAGGTGGGAGGAGAACTGGGGCTGAAGGTCTGCAAGAGGTGCTTTCTCAGACACTCGCAGGGGCTGCCGATTCTGACGAGTCCTTATGAGGTCTGCAAGGAGGAGGGCGAGGTGTTGGGGGTCAAGGAGGAGGAGGACAGCTGCAGTTCGAAGGTGGGTGGATGGAGTTGTTGGAGGGCATTTTAAAGTTGAGAAGGTCTGATTTTGGTCGCTTCGCTGACTCCCGAGTTGGAATTTGGAATTGCGATCATTGTTAGTTGTCTTCTTTTTTTTTTGGAGAAATGAGAAACAATACTTCTGTCTCTTGTTTTCAGGAACAAAATGATTCAAGCCGTCCATATGACTGTCCACGCTGCAGTCTAAGGTTCACCTTTAGAAATGAACTAGAGCATCATGTTTCAACGCATGATGATAGAGATACATCAAAAGACACTTTAGACAGTGTCATTGTTAAAGAGGAGATTGTTGTGAATACTGGAGAAGATCAAAGTGATGAGAGGAGTGAGGACTTGGCGGAGAGGAGTGACACCCCGGCGAACAATAAAGTTGACTAATTTCTAGTGTTTTCAAAGGAGGAGGGAGGAGAGTAGATAAGGGTTATTGTTTCGCAAGTAGGAGAATGTGCACTCAATCGAGGGGAGAAAATATTTTTTTGCGATGAAATCCTCAGCCTCAATGCAGCGTCATTCCTCAGTTTTTTTTTCCACTATTCCTTCGGGGAATTGATATTTTATTGGGTGAGAGTAGACAGAATTATGTAATTTTGTAATAACTGTGAATTACTAGAGAACGCTTCCGTCTAATTGCATATCATGAGCTAATGATTAAATTGTAATGTGTTGAAAGTCGATTAGAATTTGTGAATGAATAAATGATTTTTATTATCAAGTTGTGAGAGACTTTTAATTGAATTCAATCGGAATTACATTAAGATTGATGCCTCAGTTCTTAAAACATCCTTTGAAAGTAATGCATTCATTTGCGATATTGGAAACTAAATTTGATACGATTGAATATTCAATTTGATGGCTTAGAAGCCTGTGCCCTGACGTTACTTATTTTATTGGAAAATTGATAATAATAATTAAATGATGTCACTCATTTTAAACATTCTATCTTCGCTGCGGTTCATTCCCTTTTCCACTGAATTGGTCACTGGTTTCAATGATAATTGACTTAATCCAGAGGAATTCAAATTATTAGTTGGATAAAAAATTCAAATTCTCATTATTTCATTGCATTGAAATTTATGGAGCTGTGTGACTATCTATCTTCTATTTTGTAATCAAATTAATTACCAGAAAATATTCTATCACACTCACAGGTACTCACTGTCATTTTCAGGACCGAAAATGTATCATTCAATAATTATCCAAGGATGAAATCTCTTCTAGACGAAATGTCACTTACGATTTCTCCATTGCAACATTACCTGCCCAATAGCAGGATTTCACTGATTTTAAATGATTGATATATCCCGCGGCTAATTTAATTTCGTCGTGAATTCACTAATAGCTTCAATGAGCGTCGAATAGTAAAACCGATGACAGACGGAAACTTTTGTCATTTAATTGGATCAAAATCATTGACTATAGCGAAAGTATTTTCAATGATAGAAAAAACTCATTCCCTCATGTTCTCGTTTGCAATTAACTCGCCCCTGGTTTCAACAATATTCAATATGATAACTGTCATTGATAATACATGATTAATTCCATGGGAATTATCTAAATTAATGTTGATGAGAATTTTTCAAATTCATTTTTCGTAGATATGATTTTATATTGAGAATAATCCCGGATCCCAGTTCAAATCCTATTCAATGGATTCCTGTGACGTCATAAGACGAATGTGGAACGCTATATAAATTCCCTTCTGATGAAAAAATGACTAGAAATTAAAAATGGATAACTAGAGTCATTTATTTTCGTAGAATAAAATTAATTTCGTTGAGAAAACTGGGTTTGGAATCGGCTTCATCAAAACCGTCTGACCGAATTTTTTCTCGTACTATAATTAGTTCAGCAATGAAAAAATTGCCAGAACTAAATTCGTAGATATTAATAATTAAAAATATTCGATCTTTCCTGCTGCTAATTCTCTTTCACAATTGATGTACGAATTGTTTGGATGATAATTGAATTACTTTGGGGATATAAATGGAATAACAGAGAACTATTCACTGATTGATGACTACAAAATCCACACGCATTGAAAATCTTTTCAACAATGTAAGAGGGTTAAGAATTTATTTTTTTAATCACGCTGTGTCTGAAAAGTACTTTTTCGACACATTGAAATAAAAAAATTATGTTCGTAACTCGTGAAAAAAGTCGTTTTGGACTCGTGGGATGATATCACTCAGCCTCGGCTCGTGATATAAACCTCCCACTCGCCAAAAACTATTTTTTTTCACTTGTTGCGAAATATACTTTTCATCACACTGTGTCTGAAAAGTGCTTTTTCGACACATTGAGATGAAAAATATTGTTCGTAACTCGTGACTCGTGGGATTATATCCCTCGCCTTCGGCTCGTGATATAAACCTCCCACTCGCCAAAAACCATTTTTTTTCACTTGTTACAAAATATACTAATTTATCACCCTGTGTCGGAAAAGTAACTTTTCAGTCACTCGACGCGAAGCGGAGACACATTGAGATGAAATAGTATATTTCGTAACAAGTTAAAAAAAAAACACTTTTTTCACGTGTTACGAACAATATTTTTCATTTCAATGTGTCGAAAAAGCAATTTTCAGTCACTCGACGCAAAGCGGAGAGTGACTGAAAAGTTACTTTTCCGACACAGCGTGATGAAATAGTATATTTCGTAACAAGTGAAAAAAAATGGTTTATATCACGAGCCGAAGGCGAGTGATATAATCCCACGAGTCAAAAACAATTTTTTTCACGAGTTACGAACAAAATTTTTCATCCCAATGTGTCGAAAAAGCACTTTTCAGTCACTCGACGCGAAGCGGAGACAAAAACCATTTTTTCTCCCTCGTTACGAAATATACCATTTTGTATTCTACTGCAAAATACCCGCCAGCTCGTGCCGATAATGCCATTAACTACGAAAGAACCTGAATCGTTAATCCGACGACAACACTTCTCATTTATTTCTATCGGATGTTCAAATATTCAGTGATAAATTATTAATCAGCAGACGTCGTGTCCTCTCGTACCAACGGCCTTTCTCATCCTTATCCACTTGAAGTAGAACAGGAATTGACAGTGGCAGACCGCGCGAGAAAGGCCCTCCCGACTCAGACAAGGCAGATTTCTGTCATTGAGACTCGATAGAGGGAAAAATAATATGAAAAATTGGTATCTGAGCGACCCAAACTCCTCAAATATTTACTCTAGCCTGTGGCCTCGATTTAATCGTGGAAAATTCAGACAAAAAGGGGGATTCAATGAAACCTTAATCCAATATTTGCTGGCGTTAAATGGAACTGTCGCATTCGATAGGAGAAAAATTGGTTAATGCCGGTATTCACGGGTAATTGGATAGGCTCACGTTAATTTTCCATATTTTTGGGGCTACCCCTTTTAGGATTAACGAATGAAAAATAGTCCCAATTATCGGACTATTTTATATATATTTTTTTTCATCGACTCGTCAATTGGTACTTACTCCAATCATTCCGGGCGATGAGAGAGGGTTTATACTTCAAGAGAGGCCTCTAGCCACTTCATTCATACGCTTTTCATGAGTACAATCATTTGTTGAATTAATTTTACAGTCGGGAATTATTTTTAACGATCTTATAACAATAAATTCTCGTTTGAATTTTATTCTTGTTTTTAGATTTTTAGGATTTTATTCCACGCAAAGTTAATGCAATTGAATTGTAACTTTTTTTTATTCATTTTTAGGGATTCAATTCAATTTGGTTTGTTTTGATTATTATCTCGGTTATTCTTGGCGACTTTTTCTATTGATTTTTCTCGCAGATTTTCTTCTCCCTTTGAGTTCCAGAAGGAGAACAATGAGGGGGGTTTTCATTGGAAAGCCGAGGAAATTTCCGCTCGGAAACACCACAAGACAACTTGTTTTCCTCCACAAGTTTCTTCGAAAACTCGGAAAAAGTATTTTTTTACGAAATCATAAGGTTTTAATATGTTCAGAATTGCAAGGGTTAATTAACTACACCCGTAGCATCCGGAAAACGAAAATTATCTCGGCTTTAGTTTCAAATTTCCCGTTCTAGACCGATTTATTCAACGAAAGAATGGATAATACACCACAAAAAAAGTCCTGAATTCAAGTGATTCGTAAATTTATGATTTTCACTAAAAAAATTGATGAAATAAAAATTCAAATGGGCCAAAGCCGAGTGAAATGTGATTTCCCCAATTTTTTATTTTCCATTTTTCCGATTGCCACCGAAATAAATCCAAAGTGACGATAAAAAGAATTGACTTTACAGCCCGTCCTGTCATTTCCTCGCTTTAAAAATAAAAACTTCCGGCACTAGGATCTGTCGCTGCAGTAACTGAAACATGAATGAACTGAATCATTTGTTTTCCCCCCCTCGTAGAATCCCAAATAAATTCTCCAAATTTCCCATCGGTATCTCACAATCCATTGTCTGAATTCCCCGGTTCTCCGGCATTCAGCGAATTATTCGAAATGTCTCCCTGCGAACCCGACACAATTTCCACATTCAGCCCTTCACAAAATATTTAAACTCTGCCTTCACTCCTCCCCACCAGTAGCGACAAACTTCCAATTCCCTTTCTTCTCCGGTAGCCACCCACCCCTTGTTCGCTATTTTCCTTTGTACAAGTCATCGTGAACCGTCGGATTCAACCGTCAGAACTAAAAATCCCCGTTTATGCCGCCTCAACCCCTGGCAAATGGAGAATAGGAGGGAAAAAAAAATTATTGATTCAATGGAAATCCGACGATCAAAGTTATCTGGAAATTATCTGGAGTGGGATATTCAAGCGATTGTTATTAACCCCGAGAGAGTTCATTTTTTATTAATAAAAATTAATTAACGTTAATTTAATCCAGACGAGGATCAGGAGAAGACAGCGACGAAGACTGATAATCTAAAAATTAAAAGTGAGAGAACGAGATCTTAAAAAATCTTTAAAAAAAGCCCGTTCGGGTTTCTGTCCTCTAGCCCCCGAAAGGTTCCTTCCAAATCCTTTTAATGATCGAACAAAACCCGAGATGATCTCCCAGATAACGAGATAAAATTCAAATCTCGCCTGCCCTCAATTCTCACATGAGAATGGATTCAAAGGAGGGAAAAATCGCCCCAAGCCCGATTTCGCGCCTCCACTCCGCCCCCAGAAACATTGAGATCCGAGCCGCAAACCCTCCCCAGACAATTCCGAAAAAATCCAACCAAACGTTTCTATCATTATCCCACCCCATTGCCATATCCCCCACCTTCAATAACCCATAAACCACGAAAAATGTTCGATCTTAATTGAATCGGGAGTGGCATCAGACGCAGTAATCGCATTCGTATCATAAAACTTTTGTCCACAACCGCCACGAGACAAAAAGGAGCCTCGAGCGAGAAAAAAACAACCCCTCAAAATTGTTTTCCCCCTCGTGCCGTGTTCCCTCCCATTTCCCTCGTCCACATCCGACGTTTCCATTCTCGTTCTCGTCGACGACATTAGCTCGTTATTTTAATCTATGATCGCAGCAACACCGACAACATGAGACACACAAATCGCTCTCCACCTCGGCAGGAACAAAATTATCAGAGGGCAATGGAGGTGCATCGAAACCCGCAGATAACGACGAGAGGGTGGAAAGTGGTGGCCCTTCTCTTCTCATTTAAATCGCCCATCACTCCCTCTTTTCTACCAATTTTCAACCCCTCAATTCTCCCATCGGAATAAATTTAAAGCCGGAAACAATCATCTCAACCCCCTCTGAACCCCAAAAATTTCGTAAATTCCCGATAACGAGTTTAAAATAACTGCGAAGCTACTGTTCAAAAAATTTCGGCAGCCCTCAATTGCCAGAATAAATAAAAAAACTACGAAGCAATTGTGGAAAACCCTCTCCTCATTACCCCAAAACTATCTAGATAATTATCTCGCGCCCCATTCTGCCCCCTCCATCGCCCTCCAATCCCCAGAAATCCATTGAAGCCCCCCTAGCCATTGATAAAATCCCGAGATAACCCCCCAGATAACAAGATAAAATTCAAAAATCCCGAGATAACCCCCCAGATAACAAGATAAAATTCAAAATCCAGCAGTCCGGAAAAACCCCAGAGGGCAATGGAGGTGCATCGAAACCCGCAGATAACGACGAGAGGGTGGAAAGTGGTGGCCCTTCTCTTCCCATTTAAATCGCCCATCACTCCCTCTTTTCTACCAATTTTCAACCCCTCAATTCTCCCATCGGAATAAATTTAAAGCCGGAAACAATCATCTCAACCCC
>JAPYZM010001666.1:0-16978 GCA_030522845.1 Psyttalia concolor
AGAGAGAGAGAGACAGTGTCCTCGCAGAAGAGTTAACGGTTGTTAAATCGCGAACTCGCACGTCCAGGCCCCCTTGCCGCACCTCGTGCAACTACAAATAACGATATGGGATATGGGGCGGCGGGAGTTTGAAAACGCCCGAGTGCTAAAACTCTTGGCAAGTTGAAAATGCCGACGTATAATACGTGAATCTACTAACATATACCATTGTGAAGAAAAAAAAAAGAGGGGCAGAGCCGATATCGGGTAAGTATACTGGGGGGGCCCCAGCAACATTCTCGTCTAGTTGGTCACGCCGACGGGGCCTCAAGAGGTGAAACTGTGCGCAAATTATGTGGAGGGATAATATTCTTCAGAACTCTGCTCTAAATGTCTTCTTGTTATTGAATTCGTGGAAAATGGAGAGTACAATGTATCCGCGCAATGAAAAATGTACACCCAACTGGCCCTTTTCCCTGCAGAGACTCTCTAACTTCTGATTTTAACGCCTGCACAGCCCGAGAAGTCACCACCAACGCCTCTAGCGGTAGCGTCATGTACTACTACCCTAACTTCGGTATCCGACAAAGCAACAGCCCCAGCCCAGAATCTCCCCGTTGCGTTTAGCCCTCCATTTTCGTGCTTGTATTCCAACCCAAGAGTTCGATACCACCGAAATAAAAAATAATGGAAGCATTCATTGCTTCCCTCTTATTCCTTTTCCTCCGTCTCGATCTTCCTCATTCGTTAAACTCGAACTAAAAAAAAAAAATCCCCAACTACTTCTTATAATTTGCATAGTTACCAACTTTATGTTGAAGCGCCGAGAGAAGTCGTCGGTAAGAGGAGTAGGGGATATGGAATGAGCTGCAGAGGAACCAGAGGAGAAAAACTGGAAACCTCTTTCCATCGATCGTTATCCAAGTTGAAGGAGGCAACGAGAGAGGAGAGAGGTACTATCCACCTCCTTCACTTTGTTTCAAACCGCGTTTCACTCCTCTCTCTCTCTCTATCTCTCCCTCTCCCTCTCCCTCCCACCCTCACTCTCTCACTCTATCATTCCACCTCCCAACTTGACTTACCTCTTGGCGCATTCCATTCGCCAGTTCGGAGACAATCTGCATTCACCAGTTGGATATACACGAGACGGGTTCCATCGGCGCTGGGTAAAAGGGAGTAAAGAGGGAACGGATGGAAACAAAAACGTAGACGATCTTGTTTCCACACACGCTGGAAAGGTGTGCGTTGATCGCCCTCACTCGGAGGTCGCTAGCACATCTTCCTAAATTTATCAGCATCACAACGAATAAGCGTTACCCTTTACAATTCGTGTGAGTTGCGTCATTTGAAATTTATAAATATTATTTATGTCAAGACAAATGTACCAACATATTGGGGTCACAATGAGCAGATCGGAATTTTCTAAACCAATTATTTTCACTGTTAGAAAATTACATCAGAAATTGTGAGAAAAAAAATCATGCCATTTTTAACGACTCATTCACGCCACTCTGGAGTATTTAATGCGATTCAGATCCACCTGGCAATAACGAATATAAAATACGTGGGCAAATCAAGCTACAATTTTCTCGATTTTTTTTTTCTTCAACTCAAATTCACAGCATTGAAAAATTAAATGAAGTTATTAAACTGCTAACAGTGGGGGGTTTCACTGGAGAATTAATTTATGATTGGAAGAATCTGAGAGTAAAGGGAGAAAATCATTGAGATGAAATGTAGCAAAACTGGAATGCCTCCAATTGATAAATATTCACTGCAAATAGTAGAAATTAAATAAGGGAATTAAAATTTCTGTTGAACATTGAAATACAATTGCTGTCAATCATGAATCGGAGGGATGAAAAAATGTTTGAAATTATTACAAAAGCAGTTGAGTAAAATGTGATTTATGATATCTGCAATATTAATGAACCCATCAACCCCTTATTACCCTATCCATTCCGAAAAAAAAATCACTGAACCGACAACCCAAAAATCAACAATTCACCAGAATCAATGACTCCGAATAATTTCGGAATAATCCTTCTCCATTTGTTCCGTCAATTTTCACTGACTCCAGAGGTATGCAGTCGAACACGTCCGTTATAGTACCTTGTATGTGCACCAAGTACCAAGATGGTCCGTGTAGGTGGCCCGCGGAGAAGGAAGAAAACCCGAGAAGAGCGATAAAAAATACAAAACGTACAGCAAAATCACTGGCAAGAGGGAGAAACAGGAGAAATAAAAATAATGATAAAACGAATGAGAGGAGTCTCCTGGCTGGTTGGAGTGGGGTCAGTGACGCGCGCGTTGCTGATGCCCAAGAGCTAACGCAGGCCAGTTGAGAGGCAGTGATGGTGGTGGCCCAAGGGTGGTGGCCTCTTTATATATCACCACGAGAATCTCGAATTCGTCCTCCAACGAGAGCTGTACCGTTTTACTCCCAAACAAAGAAATTGAGTCCATCCAAAGAAATTCAATTATTCGTCGATATATCGACATTTATCCGTACCAATTCGTTCCTCTGACACGTGAAATTTCATCAAACCAATGCATCCACAAAAGCTCTTCAAGTCCATTGCCCAATTAATGCAAATTCTGAGGACACGAGGAGAAAGAAACCAATTACTGAGATGCAGAAAAAACTTTGCGCCGCGAATTGTCAACCTACGAGGAATGGAAAATTTTTCAAAATGGCTCAAGCGATTTGTTCATTTTAGAAGAAGGGAACTTCAAAGTTTGGAGCTATTTGGAGACCATGAATAATTTTTAAAAATGTTTGAAAACACGAGGTGGAAGTGTCGCCATATTGCAGGCAAGATGGCGGCGGGTATACCCCTCGCGTGACTGTTGTCTTGATCGATCAATCGTTGATAGTTTCGGGATGTTGATGCGAATATAAAAAAAAACTGAAACATATCATCTAAAAAAACCCATATGCCATCAGCTACAGTTCCACTGCTATTTTCCCATCTCGAGAGTATTCTTCATACCTCCAGTACTCAGAGAGAATAAAGGTCTGCGGTCATACTCCCTCTAAAAAATGACTCATAAGTCCCTGTAAATTTCACATGGTGCGAAGCATGTCTCAGTATTTTACGAGGAACTTCGTTCCTCATTTTACGTTTCCATTCTTCTTTCTCTCATTTTCAAGTGTATTTCACAAGTCGAGCGTTATCGTCCCTCAGTTATCGAGCGTTTTGTTCTGGTCTGTTCTGTTCGGTTCTGAAGCGACGAGAGAGAGATGAAGGAGAGAGAGAATCCCGAGAATCGGTCCGGGGGGAATAGCCAAGACGAACAAAGAAGAGAGAGGGAGAGAAAAAAAGAACTAGGAAGGAAACGAGCTGGCATTCTGATCAAGCCGGTTTTCCCACCACCTTCGAACTCTTACCTTCGAGCCCTTTGACACGTGTTCTTACCGATGCATTACGGAACCATATATAACACCCGCTATTTATTTTTTTCTCAAGTTATTTCCGGTCTATTCAGAAATAAAGGGACCCCCCCTCCCCGGCCCGCCGCTCACTCCCGCGGCACTTGGAATTGTTTACACACCGGACTGCCACAGATGATGAAAGGAGATGGTGAAAATTCAATAAGCACATCCTGTCTCGAAGCCTCCTCTCATCGAGGTCGAGACGGAGAGAAACCGCCATTATCGAGTAACCCAAAACGATTATTTTCCATGTATTATAAATATCGGTCTCGTTTAATGCGCAAAGGAGTAATGGCCGTGGACCACTTGATTACTTGTTAGATTTAAAACCCACGCATTTGGTGAGAGGCAATTATACTGGTTGTTACTGTTCTTAATGGTTGTGGGGGAGGCGAATTATTTGTATTATTGTGGGAATTGTTATGATTCTGTGGACCAATTGAATTTTTCAGTGAACTCTCATGTATGAAAAAAAAATGGCGGACAAATTCTCTATCAGAAAATTTCCATTCAATAAAGTCAAGACTTTATTAATTTTCAATATAAAAAAAAGGATTGAATATTGAGTGGGAAACAAATTATGTAAAAAATTTCTCTCAATTCCGGCACTTGATTTCTTCGAGTACAGAGATCTTGAGCAAATAATCTGCACGACTTGGAAACTCGAGCGCTGACGTGTGTGTCGCCTCTGCGACGCTGGAAGAAGACAGTGGCGTCACCATGCGCCTCGTCCCGCTCCAGCTTTGCTTATCTCCTCTCCTGTTATTTCTCTCTTCCTCATTTTTATTGGTAAGTTAAAGGTATAGTATGAGGACTGAGCAAACTTGCATTGAGTGAATTCTCTCGAGAAACACCTACTGGATGGAAGAGAGTGCGACTCGCGCGTCCCTTTGCCCCAGGTATACGATGGCCAATTGGGAGGGGGATCTGGTTTTATGTGTGAAAGACACGTAAGAAAGGCGAGCAGATGAGTGGGAGGAAGATTCAATTTTTTTAGGGGGATTTGTCGGTTGAGGTGAGACGGGGGACCAGAAAAATGAGAACGAGAAATGAAGGAGGACCGCACGCCAGACATGAACAAAATCGCTCGAACGAGTGTTTAAAGACATCCTGAGACGACGGGAATCGAACAATATCCAGGGTTCAACATTGAGCGAGTAATTTTATAATTCAACAAATAGTAAGTAATTGCTGTACAATTCCAATTGGTACGGAAGAGTAGAGCAAAATGGAACACTGGAAAATACTAGTGCGCCCGGGCCGCACTACGGATGTGAAACTTCTCTCGATTCATACCGAGAAATCTTGTCGTGAAACACGAGATTTGGAAACATAATTTACACTTTTGAAATCGCCATTATGAGATTGAGATATCATAAATTGCAAGATAAGAAAAACGTAACATACGGAATAAATCCCGGGATTTACGTTATTTCTCTCGTAATTGACAATTGAAAGATTGTTAATTAGGATTTCAAAACTGGAAATTATATTTCCAAATTTTGTATTTCACGACAGGGCTCTGTGTGAATCGCGAGATGCTTCGCTTCCTTAGCATGGCCTGGGGCAAACTCAGTTTTCATTTCCAGTATTATTATTTGAATAATAATGGATATTATTGTTATTATTATCGTCGAACTCACTGCCAAACACTGGGCCCTGAGGATCCAGCTATTATTATTATCATCAGATCCTCCGAGTTCTTCAGAATTTCTGGATCCAGACCTGAATTTTTGGAATATTTTTCGAATCTTTAATTACTTTCCAACTCCTCTTCTCATGAATTAGTCTTCATTAGGCCAAAAACGCCCGGAAAAGGCTACCCAGGGCTCATCTTCCTTCAAACGAACCGAGATTCGGGCATCCCCGATCGGTCAGCTAGCCAGCCAGTCGGTTGTCTGGCCCGACAGGCTAAAATGCCGAAAAAAGCCCTTTCCATTCTGCCGATTTTGACCAAAATCGGCACTTTTTTGACGATATCGCAAAACCTATTCATCCTAGCGCCCTGGGGTAGCTCTCATTCGAAAGCTAAGCTCATTTTTCATCGAGATAGCGCATTTCCAAGTTGTTAAACTGGTTTTTCGAACCGTTTTTACGTTTTTTTTTAACATTCATATTACCCAAAAAAGGGGTGAAAAAATCATTTTGGAAACTTACCAATAGCCTATATCGATGGGAAATGAGCTCAGCTTTCGAATGAGCTAAACTCAGGGCCCTAGGATCGATAGTTTTCGAGATATCGCCGAAAATGTGGTTAGTCAGCCCAAAATCGCTGAAATCAGATGGCCCGATGGGTAAAAAAATCGAAAATGGAAAAAAATCACTAAAAATGAAATCTAAGAGGCTCGATAAATCGGAAACTTCCTCAGCTTTCCAAATCCGTTCGAATTTTGGAGCTACACCTGATAGTGTTCAAGATATCGGCACTTTTGTGCCAATTTTTTAAAAAGTCCCTCAAAGTCGCTAAAGGGCTGAGAATATTCTGGAAGGATGCAAAAAGGGCCCAAAAATGAAAGTCGAAACCCCTCTACCCCCTCAGCCTTCCAAAGTGCTGAAAAACGACGATAACGTGCTGAAAAATCGAAAAAAAACGAAAAAGGCCCAAACAAGGCCAGAAAGGCCCAGAAAGTGCTACTGAGTGCTCATCTTCCTCCAGAAAAACCAGGATTTGGGCATCTCCAGTCGACCGACCGGCCCCGCCTGCCTTTTCATTTTCCCGAAATTGGCAATCTTTTGAGGATATCTCAAAAACTATTGACCCTAGGCCTAGAGTAAGTTGAAAACACGGTGCGGCCTGCGTCACAAAATCGTGAAACGATTTGAGGGGAATGAGTTCGGTTGCGGGCGACGAGTGAGGGCGCGTGGTGGGGAGCACTGGCTGGCTGCCCCACTGTGTACTGGCCACAAGTAATTCTATCGCCTTGCGAGCAGTACCAAGTTACTTTCCGCAAATATCATGACTACTTTTTGCAAGTTGTGAAATAATTTTCTACCAGCATCGAATTTCATTAGAAATTATTGGGAGGAAATTTTCTTGGTTGAAGACGGTTCACTTGCGGAAAAGGTGAAATGTCACTAATTGAAAATCGAAAATTTAGAATTCAAAATTTGAAATTCAAAATAAGTAAAAAAAGTTGCATTTGAAGTTGTGTTTAGATTTTTAACTGTGTTCTCGATTTTACCCTACTCTCCCCAACAGTCCGATTATAAATTATATTTTGAGTTAATTTTTAGTGGGCGGTACTGTATTATATAAAATAAAGCAATTGTTTATCTTCTACCGCGTCACACATTTTCTAAGTATTTTCTTAACCTCGGTATATGTATGCGTAGAGCTTGTACCTCACTGAAACCTAAATAAAAAGACAACGGAGCCTTTCATACATCCGATGAAAATGAAAAACCGGAGAGGTCAGAGGCAAAGTAGCTCTACAGTTTTTCTTCTAGTCAGTCGCTCAGAGAGTAGTGAAGCGTAAAATAAATAAAACTCGAAGTTTCTCTTCCTGATAAAGTGTTTAAATTATTTCAGTAAAAAACCCTACCATTTTCAATGTGAGAATTTCCAAATGTAGAATAGCGAGTCTCAAAATTGCCAATTGTAGTTGGTACACGGAGAGAAAAATTCAATAAAAATTACGTGTCAGTTCGGTAATCTGCGAGTCAAAACAATTCCGTAAAAATTACGGAACCGTGACGTACTTTTTTATAGAACTTTTCGTACTTTTTTCTGGACTTGTGCTGTAAAAAAGCACGGCACCGTTCCATAATTTTTACGGAATATTGTTTTGGCTGGCAGATTACGGAACTGACACGTACTTTTTATTGAATGTATCTCTCCGTGTAAGTCTCACCTAGAAATGTACTTTTTTTCAGTGGGCGCATAAATACGTTAACCGTATCTCAATCAATTAATTAAATTCTCCACCTCTTTCCCAACAATGCCGAAAAGCCCTAGTCATCATCAAATTAGTATAACCCACGTACCACCTCAATACGAGTAGAGGGGGGTACGACCTCGCGCCGGTACTCCCAGCATCACTTCCTCGGAGGATCTCTCTGGAAGGTCATCCGTAAGTTCGATGACGAGCAAGGAGAGGGAGTAAGGAAAATAAAAAGGAGTCCTGAGATTTAAACCGACTACCCAACGATGATAGCCGGTGGGATTTACACACATGAGAGGCTGCCTGAGATGCTGAGGAAGGAGGAGAGGTTGGAGTGGGTGTGCATGGAATTGTACAATGTTGGTTATGTCGTATGGGGGCAACAACCTGATTTTCCTCAGCCACCGTGACCAGATGAGGGAGAAGGGAGGAAGAGGGGGGGAGGCAGGGAAGAGTACGACAACTGCGACCGTGGGAGTGTAAAAGCCGCGACAACATGCAGTTTATCCAAATGCACTTATAATAAATAATAAATTTCCTCATTAAATTCAAATAACCTCTCACTGAGAGGAAAAATAAAAAATCAACCGACTTCTGTTTCACTTCTCCACCCGAATAGAAAGGAACTATTACATGCCCGCAAACAATTTAATTTCCCCGGGTTATGGAGATTATAAAATTTGAGTCTTACCACGGGATTCAACAATTTTTATTACGAGTTTAAATAATTTTTTGCCGATGGAGGAAAAGTTTTATTTAAATTTTTGAATAGCCGGCTATTGAAATCGCGTTATTCGTAAGTTTGATATTCATAAGCTTTGGAGAAAAACGAAGAACTAGTTTAAAAAAAAAATCAGTAAGAATCAGTATTCATGTTTTTTTTTTTCACCTTATTTTAGCAACGCAGTCGTAAAAAATTGATAAACTTGATTTATTTGAATAAATATTTTGTCATCATCGGAAATCAATAATTTTTTTGATCCAAATAGAGTTTATTTTATGGAAATAAACCATTCTCCCAATATAATAGAGAAAAAAAAACATCGTCAGGATGAAGAAATGCGGAAAGGAAAAGAAGAAAGCGCACGTCTGACATAGGTAGCCCAGCAGATAGTATACGTATAGACGGTTTATATGCTCTCGAAAATGTGGAGAGGGGGTGGGAGAGTTATACGCCCCGGCCCACACCACAAGACTACTCTCAAAGAGGAGCTCTCAGGCGAAGGGAGTGTGTAAAACTTTACGGAGATTGTATCTGGCGGGACCTGCGCGCGAGCCTCCACACAGCCTCCTCGAGGGCGAGGACAAGGATACCATAGGAGGGAGGAGAGGTGGGTGAGAAATGGAGAAAAATAGAGGAAGAGCAAACACAAAAAAGAGGAAATAACTAAAGAAAAAGAACATGCAGGGAGTAATAAGAAATGGAAGAGGTAGTGCATTGCGATCATTTCCCTCTACTGGGTTGGCCTGAATCGAATAATACACTTTATTTGACATTTTTCAACGCACATCGACAATATTTTAAGGATTTTCAAGAACTTTCAAGACCTGAAATCGGAACTTTCAGAGGTTGATTTAAAATTTTAAAACCTCTCAATGTGAAATTGATTTTTCTTCTTCTACCACTCGACTTTTTCCATTAAAGCGACCGCAATAACTCAGTAAACCCCCAAAATATCCAAATCCAAATTCGACCTAATAAAAAACCTCCGCCGGCAGGGAAAAATCAAACAATTTATTCGATACAAACAAGAGCACAACTAGAATTCAAGTTTAACTTTGAATGCAACATTTGCATAGTTCATTGAATTGAAGTAAATTATTTCTCCAGGTGTGGGTGGTACATAACAACAAGATAGTTGATTCTCCTAGCTAGAGACATTGAGGTGAAACCTTCAAAAATAAAAAGACAAAAATAAAGAAATTAAAAAAAAACTTAATGGGGGGAGTTGAACGATCATCGCGTCTCTGCTTATCTTATAGCACTGAGACTTATATTATAGTCATGGCCTCGGTGCAGAGACGATGGGAATTTGCTCGTGTTGTGTGTCTCAAGTACATGAGTGTAACCATCGGAATTTATACATGCAAGAGAGAGAGAGAGAGAGGCAAAACGAGAGAGAGAGAAAGAAAGACAGAGAGAGACGTGTGCATGGTATACACTCGGAGGTTGGTTATATTCACTGGTCTTTCGTCGAACTATAGTCATGTACTTGAGAATGTCGTGGGGTATTTACACGGCTGTCAATCATCGATCGAGTTATGCCCATGATCTCCCCCTCTACGTCAGATATTTATGTTTGCTATTTTTAATGGTTAACTTAATGTTTAATTCTATTTTGTTACAACATGGAGATTGTGAGGGGCCTGTATAGAGTCACTGCTAGGAGGCCTAGCGCACGTGCTATGCAAATAAATACCTCCGGTCGAGCGAGGATACCGTCGTGACCGTACGAGTCAAGTGCAACGCGCCGCCTTTTCCCACGGACCATTTAAAATTCCACACTCCCTGGGAGGATTCAGATATTTGCTATTTTTTCTTTTTCGGTTATTTATTTGTCTCTTAGAGAATGTCCCTGGTATTTTTGCAAATTAATGTAAATAGTTATTTACATTTTCGTCACCAGGACTGACTAATTGCAATTATAAACGCGAGGGCAATTTATTATTTATCCATTTAAGCACAGAAACAGTCAGCACCTATGGAAAATTTCAATGGGTCTCTAGTTGAATTTGAAGGGTCATCCATTGAAATTCTCGGGTATAAACTCTTCATTTGATTATTTTTTTAAAGGAGCATCACGGGATCGTAAATTCCTGAGCTGAGCTACATATCCCGATTAAAAAAAAACCTCGTCTGAGCTCAACAACGAGAGCCTCTTTATCCGATTCGCATTATTTAATCATCAGATATTGCTCAAAATATACCGACAAAATTCATAAATCAATGCTTCCATTGTCACCAATCCATTGAATCCAATTAATTACGTAAACACGAGTAACTATTCACATAGACTTCTTCATGATTCATTTTCTCCAGGAAGTTTAATCTCAGTACAATAAATCCCCGTTATACATTCCACTAAAACATTGGAAGTGTCTTTCTCATTTCAATTCCATCCTTTTATTTTTTCGGTCGTAATGATTTTTAAAAAATCCATCCCCCCCTGCCTCGACAAAAGAAATCAGCTCTCACTTTTCTTGCGTAATGACAAGTCTCCAGTTGTTCCTTATTAAAGAAAAAAAAAAAGGGGGGGGGGGGGGGAAACTTGAACAGATTGAAACGGTATTCCGCGCTCTTTTCTACTTTGATTATTATCTAGCGCTGGTATCGAGGATAATAGAGGATCATTGGTTGGATCGGGTGCTCTTCAGGCGCACCAATCGACTCCACACGTCCTTCCGCAAGAGCGAGAGACGCGCGCAGGAAGCTACGGTGAAAGGTGCAACCGAGACGGAGAGAGTCGAACCGCTCCAGAAGGCGCACTACATACTCCAATCCATGAATAGGAGGGAAAAAGAAGGAAGAAAAAAATGATGAAATGAGAGGGAGAAAAAAATAAAAAATCATCATCCTCGGGTGGCATAGTGAGACGCCTCGTGCCACGAGCTAGGGCGTCACGGAGACCGAGAACCGGAAGTGGCCGTCGTTGAAACGGGAGTCTCCATGGTAACCACCGATCGGCTTAACTCTGGGCACCATTGCCTCTCCTCGAAGGAGAGAGAGCATCGGTCTTCCGCGTCATTCGAAAGCGGCCTATTATTTGGGGTCGCTGCATCGTGGTGTATATGCGCGCGCCACGGTATTCCGATACGAGGACAACATGTTTTGTGCGCTACAACCGTGTATACATGGCATATGCGCGCGCTGCACGAGATGAGAACGAGATGGGCCGAGGAATAACGATGTTTTACGAATTTGCACGGGGGCGATTCAACTGGATCTCCCCTAACCTCTTCAAATTCATCAATTCATTTAATTATTTATTGATATTGGAAGTTTTTGATACTAGAGCTTGTTGTGCCTCTCAGACGATGTCTGCGGCTAAAATGAGTGCGACGAAAACATGAAAACGTAAGTCGACATGGCACGGTGGGCGATCCCCCGAGATGTGCCGAGAGGTTCCGATGTTTGACGAGAGTAAATCCGCGCGATTGACGTTTCGTTCTCTCCAGCTCGACTCCCTCAATCAATGAATTAGAATATAACTCCTAAATTCCAATTTTTACGGAAAATTTTTCTCTAAGTGTACGCCAAAAATCCGTTTCCCGTCAACGAAAAATCCATAACATTGAGTAAACATGCCTCGTAACATTCAATTCGCCGCCGAGAGCTTCCGACTTATCGCGACTCACTCCGAGGGTAAATCGGCTCGATCAGCCCCGATTCCACTCCCCGTATTCCCCGTAATTGCAAATAAAAATATCTCGATAAGCATCAAGCAGCAAATCTTACCGCTCCTTAAAATCAAAACAAAAAAAAATCTCCGAGGTTGAACGTACGTGACTCTTCGCAGTACTATTGTTAAAGTCGATTCCCCGAGATTCGCCGAGGACACCCGATAAAACCCGATGTACCACGCGTTTTACGTTTACGATCGCATTGCAAACGGCTTGGATATAGAATACCCCCATCCCTCTCCAAAAAATTCCCCTCTCATACGTTTTGTGCGCAATTCGCGCGTGCGCCACTCACCCACCCCTTCACTTCCCTCGTTCTCCCTCCCACCCAATGATACCAGCACACATGCAAACTGCAATGATGGTGTTGGTAGAAGGTAGGATATCTTTTCACTCGTTGTTTGGTGCGTTGTCGGTTGTAGGAATGCCGTCGGCAGACCAGCAGCTCGCCCACTGGTTACCACGGTTTTGCTTTTGCTTGTTGCCTTCCACTATATATCCCACCTTTTCTTTTTTTCCCCATTTCTCTTTCTTTTTTTCGTTTTTTTTTTTCTTTGAGTACTCACTACCACCAATTCAAAATTCTCGCAGAGCTCAATTCCACTCAGTCTCATACTCGTGCGGCTATCTCTCACTCTTCCCTCAATTCTCTTCTTCCTCCCTTTTCTCTCCTCACTTCTTCACTCGTACTTATACCTAAACTTGTATATGTATATTTGCAAGGGTGAGGGGGGGAAGCGTGATGTATCTTCAGGGTATTTGAGCGCCCGCGACGATATTTATTCGCCTCCACACAGGCCGCTCTTTCTGCTAGAATTCCCTTCAGGTTCATTGACTTTAAACCTGTATTACTTTATATGTTTTATTTAATCTCAAATTATTGAGAACGAATGGGAATATTTTCCACATTTTTTTTTCAAAGTTTATTTTACGAATATTTTAATTGATTCTTCGGAATTTTACGAACTTGATACACGAGAATTGCCGCTATTTTATACTAAGTTTAATTTATATAACAAAATTATTTAGAAATTCTAAAAAATTGCAAGTGAATAATAACATCTCATAATTCTAGCTCGATTCAAACGGTCGCCCATGGCATTTTTATAAAGAGGAGTAATACGGGAGAACAATTCTGAAAGTATTATTTTGGTACAAGTAATTAAAAAGTCATAAGAACAAATGAAATAACTGAAGTATCCCGATTAATTTCATTTTGTGAAATAATACGCATCGACAGAACTCAAAAGTATTTCGTCTCATCAATCGATCTGGAGCTTCTCGTTGAATATTCATTGGGGAAAATTCTTCCTGAAGGAGAGGTTAACACATTTTCGTATACCAGGGAAATCCCGAGAACCGTTTCGCCTGTCCTTTATTATGAAATGCACCCCCACCCCTTCATCTTACCCTCCTCCCTCACCACTTTCAACTTGTTTTCGTCGGGATTAAGGTGCAAGGAGGGTTCGTCTTTTTCCACGAAACTCATCGGTGTTCTCTCGTTGCTCTCGCCTTTTATCTTCTCCTCTCCTTCTCTCTCAGCCGTTGGTTAGGGCTCCTTTTCTCTCCTCTTGTTTGCCCTTTTCTTCCAGCCGTAGCCGTAGGATAGGCTTTTACCCTGCGAGTTGTTCCCTCTCTCCCCCTCCCGTTTCTTCCGCCAATCGTTTTGCTCTCACTTCTTGTTTCTCTTCTTAATCTCTTTTGCACTCTTATTTTTGACCGCTCCGAGGAATGAAGCGTCCAAATCTTGGAGGAGTCTACCACCTGCTGCCGGTTGGGCATTTCTGTACGCAAAATTCCATCCTCCGTTAATCGCATCCTCTGGGCCATTTTGAATTTTATTCTATTTATTTATTTTTATCACTTTTTCAATGCAATTACCCATGGAGTGGACGATTTTCTAATGGAGTACAGCGAAAATCCTTCAGCTGGCATTAAACTGAGAGAAAAAGTTTTTTGGGAGCAATGAGAAAAAAATATAATTTTTTCCCATCCCATAAACTACAATGAAAAATTTAGAGCCAAATTTGATGTGCCAATTACTATTATTTGGTTGTCTAAAAAATAATTGATGAAATGTTTTTTTTTTTCTTCAGTGAAAGACGTCTTGACTTGAGTCAACAGACCAATGGCTAGAGAATAATATCAGGCATTCAGAAAAAAAACCTTTCACTGAGAAATTTTTACTTCTCCCGGAAATCGGAAGCAATTGGCTGACAACAAGAAGATAATTTCTCAACCCAAGTGAACTGATTTTCTGGTCTGAGAACTCACATTCTGATTATGAAAACTTGTGTTTGTCTTTGAAACCAGTGGCAAATTTTTTGATCAATTTTTTCGGCAGCGTGAGATAATATTCTCCCATCAATTGTCAATTCAATTCTTGATGTCAGTAAATACGTATTTCTTAGGAAGCACTGGGCTCTTGGCGTGGAATTGTCCTGAGTCTATACATTTTGTTGATCTCGTATTTCTCATCCCCGGAAAATTTGGGTAATTTCTAATAGTGGCAGTCAATGATCAATCATTAATTTAAGAAGAAGTAAATGGATTTTTTCCGAATATTAATTCTCCAATCCCACGAGTATCGATATTTGTTCCGTTGTTGTATGCCAGGTAACATGAAAGGATTCAGTAGCGAATAGTTATCACTGTCAATTGGACAGAATAAATTCACCACAGTTGGGAATAATTCTTTGTAAAACGTGAGATTCCGATCGCCCTTTCGTCACAATTTCAACAGTTGAGTTTCATTTAGCCTCGTATAAACGTTAACTCTGTAAATGTTGCTAACCACCTCTCATTTTTACCCGTGATTGCATACGTATAGTGTGGAATATATATATATCTCTCTCTCTCACTGGCAAAAAAAGATTGACAGGTGACTGGAAGAAACAGTGCTATCACTTTCTATGCCTCTCCACTGGCCATGCGCAGTATATTCAATTCCATCGCCAGTTTGAAACGTTTTACTTGTTGGCGGTGGTGCTGGTGGTGGTGGAGATTTTTATTCTCTTTTCGTTCAACCTCTTTTTGTTTTCTTTCTTAATCGTGTTCGTGTGACTTTTTAAACCCATACCACCAGTGAGAAGATTTCTCGTGGCTGTTTCGCTCGAAGTATAATACCCAGCCCATTCCCTCCTCCGCCCCCCCTCCGCGCAATGGAAAGGTTCGATGGAATTCGAGGTGGCTGTAATATCACGTCCCATGGATCACGGACTAATTCGGATGTGCGAATCGCTCGCGAGAGTTACACAAAAATATCCCATCATGACGAGAATGGATATCTATTGGTTGTACAGATTTTAACATTTACAGATCGTCAAATTCAGCAATTGAAGTTAGATAAAAGAATTCATTTGAGACTTCCCATGTCAAGTTAAAATTCATGGAAATTGTGAAATTGAGATTTTTTGAAAATCTCAATTTCATGCGCGACAGTCGCAATTTGATCCGTCGAGTGGTCTAACTGGAGACTCAGTTTGAACATTTTGAAAATTGAGAGTTAAGATTAAGAATCCATCTCGTCTGACCTTTTTTCATTACATTTTTCAATCTTTCAATAGTCGAAAGATTGAATTCTTCAATCACCGGTTGAATTAATTTGTATTAATATCATTCAATCCGAAACCTCGTAATGACCTCAAATCAATAATTTTCCCAATCCCCATCCCCGATTTCCCAATTCCGTTAAATTTTTCATCACTCTCCGATCATGATTTAGCGAAACTATGCAATTACACGTGTGTCGAAGGTGGTCCTTTCATTTTCGATCCACTTTTCTATTCTCTCACCGGGTATATCTCCAGTAAGTTGCGTTCTACACAGTTTACGATCGTGTGCCATTTCGGGTGAAATCGCCTCCAATCCCCCCCAGTCCAATTCCACCGATTAATAATAATGATTAGATAAAGGAGTGGGCGCCAGAGATATTCTAGTTTGTATTCAGCGCCCGGTAACGTCCCGACTGTCGTTACCGACCGAGCATTCCCTGCAATGAATTATTTAAATTTTATTCGTGTGAGATTCCTAATTATTTTTCATTGCTGGCGCCATCGCGACTGCCTCTTTGAGGGCGATATAGATTTTTTCGACAAGAATTACGTCTCAATTTATGGAGGAGATTTTGAACCTTATAAAGAGCTTTTTAAGACTCAGATTGAAATTTTCCGGTGGAAAATTGACTTTCAGACAATTGAATTTGTTAGCACTCAAAATAAATATAACCCATCCAAAGCCAATCCCGCTCTCCCCACTTTGAAAACAATTTTTTTTCATTCGTGAAACATTATTTTTTATCACACCTTGTGCGCTAACGAGCAAAAATGCTTCTTTTAAGGAATCATTTTCCTGACACCAGAATTTGATTTCTCAACAGCCAATTCGTCCGCACTCGACATTTTCTGGTGGTTCTTGTCTATCTTTAAATAAAATTACGAATATGAAGTAAATAATTTAAATAATTTACAATTATACTGGTTTACGTGATGATTGCGCTACCCGCGACCCCTTCCATAATTTTTTTCTTTCAAATTTGAGATTTTCTTGCCTAAAATAATGGGCAATAATTTTGAATGTTAATCATCGTCGCCGGTGTTCATTCCAGGTCATCTGTATAACCATAATTTCACACTCCAACACAATTTCGATATTTGGAGATAAATTTTGGAAGTTTCAGAATGACTGGGATGGAGAAATGAGGTCCAAAAACGAAGTGACTTCGTCCGTCAACAAAATAATTCCCCCACAAAATTGATGTTTTTTCTTTCTCAGTGTCGAAAATGATAGCGGACCGTCTATATAATCTGACTTTACGGATTAATTTCGTTCTGACTAATTTATTAATCCCCGGACAAATGGAGTTGCACATTTGCCCGTGCATGACAAGCCGTCACATCTCTAAAACCTTCAACTCGGTGAAGCTCTCGTGGGCGTTGAAGTGCATCCAATGATCCACCCTCATGGAGTCCAATGTTGAGCACCAGAGTCACCTAATAAAGAAATGTGTGCGCGACTTTCAACCCAAGTAACGCCAAATGTGTGTAGGCGTTTCGCCGTCGAGACACTTCCATTTCTCTCCCACCGTTTCTCGATGAGGAGTCGAGACCACCCAGGGTAAAAAATTCTCGGCTCCTAAAAAGATCTCTCTGCCTCCTCCCCCAAAACTATTCGGTGAAAAAAGCCGAAACCAAAGGCGCAAAAAAATTGTATTTTGATGTATTGTTCGAAGGGGAATAGAGGATGGATCAATAAACGTGGGATACATTGAGAGACCGAGAGA
>JAPYZM010001668.1:0-17119 GCA_030522845.1 Psyttalia concolor
CTTAAAGCGCCAGGGGACGTGTAATGGGATCAGTTTTTCAAGAAATTTATCGTAATTGTTAAGGCAATAATTTTTTGATGTAATCAGTTAATTTTTACTCGAGGTCTTCCGTTGTTCTCAGAGTTTGTATTCTCAAGATTAATTTCCTATCGTTAGACGCAATGGACCTCCGTCTGAGGATTAATTTGAGGAAGAGTGGAATATCAATCTTTTTAGCCGTAAAATATCTCCACCGTCCGGTGATACAAGTTCGGGTACTGAAAATTCAATGAAATGTGGAATTCAGTTCGCTATTCTTCGGGGATTCAGTTTAATGTGCAATTTAACTGTCGCGGTTTAAACCTCCTATTGTCGCAACTGAAGTTCCCGGTTTGACAGTTGAAAGTTATAACTCGAGACGCGAAAGGACCTCCATCAGTCTTAATTTTTTTAAGTCGACTTTGGGCCCTGGATCTTTTTCTAAACAAATTATAAATTGATAAACAAAGGATTTATTTACTGCTGATATGTAGTTATGAAGGAAGTAATTTTCCAATGTAATATTCTTCAGAAAATAATTGAAACCCTTTTGTGTAAAAATTTTATTTCTTTTTTTATTTCAAAAATATCCTTACCCTCCGCGAAAATTTTCTCTCTCCGTTTTACTTCTCTTCTCGGAAGCATGTAATGCGGTACATAATAACACATGTGCCAGGGGCGTTATCGTCCCGTGGACATTGTTCATTCGCGAACATGTTGGATTATCCATTCATGGATAGTTAACATTTGTATTACATCCGTTGGGATATGATGGCTCTTTGATACCTAGAACATTGACTGCCGGCGAGAAAATTAATTCTGCAATGAACTTTCTTGTCGCCTCGGGAAGTGACGGTAAATTAATATCCCCCCGATATTCATGATATCTCACGTTAATTTTTAGCTCTTGAATGAAAATACAATTTTGCAATGTAGGGAGTGAAATTTCATTGAAAATTTATTCAACCACAATATTTCAACAATGTATATAACCATGAAGAGCCCTCCTAGATTCAAGCTGTTATGTACACTTCACAAAATTTCATGGCGCTATATTAATTTTAAATGCCTAGCACGTGAGTCAGTCGTGCCACCCTAAATTAACATTCGTGCCACTCCATGCGTAGAATAATTTCCCAAAAATTTATTCACTCTGAAATGGTACTTCACAAGTATCTACACTAGTCGTCTATTGAGGAAAATGAATGAGGCATTTGAAAGAGCGAATAAGACACGAGTTTCAAGTAAAAGATTTCCGCGTAAATAATCCGGAATGGCTCCGGAATTCCCCTAACCAAATAATTACAAAAAAACATTATTTCCATTTCTCCCCCGGACATGGGTAGCAGAAAATAATAAGCAATTGCAAAATGGAATGCTCCGGGGCCGGATATTCGGATTCCGTGAAACTACACGCCCATCAGAATGCCGAAAATTCTCCTCTCCCCGAAAAAAAAAAAAATGTGCCAAACATTGCATATTATATTTCTCCAGTGCAAATGCATTCTCTCGGGGGGAGGATCTTTGAACAATGAAACTTGCACATCAACAACTGAAACATGTACTCTCGGCTGGAGCTGATGTGGATTTTGTCGGATACCTTTTCATGGGGATCATCATTCGGAAGAATGGAAAGCTTTTCCGAGAGAGTAAATCTAACTTCGTAAAAGTTTATCGAAACACACACACACACACACACACCAACGCTTATTTATGGAACAGGAGAATCAGTGTTTTTGGAGTTTCTCAAGTTGCCGGGATTACTTAATTCTCGGCGACTTATTAGGGGGATTGGATTTGAATAATAATGAAATCGAATACGAAGGAAGTTGGTGGAGAATATCCTTGGCTCGGTTAAAACGTTCTCGAGTTGTATTGAGGCTCCAATGAAACGCGGGAGAATCACCAATAGGAGAGAGTGGGGTGAAATAAAGTGTATTTGTTCGCGGAGTGGTAGAGTAGGATTTCTCAGGTTGAAAGTTTCAAGCGACGGCTTTCGAGAATTCTAATATGAGAATTAGAACTTTTCCATTGACAAACGTTCCAAAGATCGCGTAAAAAATTATGAGACTTCAGAAAACGCTTGGAAAGACTTGAAAATTCCTCGTTGAGTCTACAATTCCATTAAAAATTCATCACTTCCGGCTATTCGATGCCGAAACCTACCAAAAATGTTGAAAAACCGTCGGATACCGGCGGATATCCCGCCTACGTCAATCGTCCACGTCTCCGACGTATTTACAAATACGCAATGTCCACAGGCAAATACCGCCCTCGGTACATGTGTCGTATCGCGCACTGGCCAGTCCGCCCGCGAGCTCAACAAAACGTAAACCAAAACCACGTGCAAAGAATAAATACAGCGGCAGTAGAAAATCCCTTGCTCATGAATTTTCTCATTGTTCCCTATCTTTTTCCTCCCCCTCCCCACCCCCGCTGTACGCAACTTGTCTCGACCACCATCATCTAATTCCACACCCTCAACACCGTATCTACATAGTCCCCCAACGTTTATATTGCGCATTCGCATGCGTTTTTGGATTTGTAACACGCGAGTTTGCGTGTGAAACACCGTTTTCCTACCTACGAGCCGGAGAAACACCGGTTGGACTCTCCCCCTGTTTCAACCCCGATCTCACGCTTCTTACTATAATCCACCTTGTATAACTCAGGCATTTTAATTCCATAGTCGGCCGCGTAGTTGAGAGTCTTTTGCTGAATCAAGTGAGAAATATTTAATAGTTATTTGTCGTGAATCATGTGCGAGGGGAAAAAAAATCAAACTTTGATATTAATACAAATTATAGTGATCACAAGCTGATAATCAACTTGAATAGCAATTCTAAATTTTTTTCTCCGAAAGCAGGCGCAAAGAGAGCCTTAATTTTCTCAAACATTTAAATTGAATTAATTTTTTTCTTCTTTCGCTTCAGTCAGGTCTTTTGACTGCTTACTAAAATCGATCGACGGGCCGGATAAAAATTATCAGACGTGTCCATTATTTTTCATTAATTTTCAATCTCAAACTCCTCGCTTCGCCAATAATTGTCATTATTTATCATGATAAATTCCAGACAATTAAGCGATGATATAAAAGCCCACTGCGTTTACTTTCGCTGGGAAAATACATATAATAAACGTGAACTACTGTACTTCCTGTTGCCATGGATATTAATACACTAAAAAGTATGTTTTCCGGATAAGAATAATGACATTGCAGTGATGAACATTCACATTCTATTATAAGTATACCATGAAAGATACACTCATCCTCCAAACGACAGGAAACTGTTCTCGCAATATCTGTAATCATTCCCCCCCGCGTGATTGTTATTTTTACGATGGGACACGGCAAAAAATTATTGAAAATTACATGGAATCACAGTATTCTACGCCGGAGGTATCAACCCACTGGTTATTCAAACATTTTATTATAATTCTGGTGATGAAAATTGAATACTGAGATGTCACGTCAATAACGAGATGACAGATGACGGATTTTCATTTTATTTCTCCAATTTTAATGAGGCAAAATGAAAAATAATTGATATTATTTACTCGCGGAGTTTTCAAACAAATAGCAGATACACTTTAAAGAATAAATTCTTTAAATTCTACTGCCTCACATCCTTCCGTTGTAATGTTGTATTCATATCCGCGTTGTCCTCCGCACGCAATATGTAAATAAGAAATGTCAAGGAAGTACAGTGATACATAGAAAATCCGGTGGGAATATAATTTTTAGTTTTACATCGACGAAATATTGCTCTCGTTATCTAATAGGGGGATAACGTGAGGAGGGGATTTCCTTGATGTTTATTGGGAGTCATGACTGTCAACCTTTCCGCCGATGGAATGAATATTTATAATATTGATCGGCTTTCGGAAGAATGTAGGTGAAACGTTGCATCATCTGTCCGCAATATATTTTCGTTTAAAAATAACGAAGCAGTAAAAATTAATGGCCGAGGTCAGTCTGCTTTGCGTTGCAACAAAATCGAAATACATGCCCCCGAATGTTTTAGTAGTACCTCAATAATTAAATCATCCGGATAAAATAAAAGCGTTGAGGTAATTAAAGTTCTATTCGTCTGCCAAGACTTGGCAAACTGAATATGCATTTGCTAATTAAATATTTTTCATTCTTGCGCAATTAATAATTTGAACTGATTTGAATTTCGGGTAAATTGCAGTTGAACTGTTTAACAAGAACCGCTACCCCTTAACCCGCGCCAACGACAGATACATAATTGATTTCCAAATAACAACTTAAAAACAATGATGGCGAATAAGTGAACGGTTCACTCGTTCTATTGATAACTGCATTAAAATTGGCTGTTTCTCTCGAAATCATCATCTGCCTCGTAATTAATTCTTCTGGACATTAAAATTTTCACTCCTCCCGGATGCTTCAGCAATAATCCACCTCAACCATTGGATTTTTACGAGCCAAATTTATCGTCAACTACAGCTTTACAACCGATAATTTCGTATGAAAAGCGCATGGTTAAATAAATCGCGAAATCCAGACAATCAAGTTGACTCGCTTTCCAAGAAAGCTGAATCTAAATATGTCCTCTCAAATGTTACATTATTTTCTCCACAATCAATTATTCAAAATGTTTCACGACAAAATAGACATTCGTATCCTTTCCCGTTTTAGTCCGAAACATTACAGGTGCCTGTACTTATTCTATTCATAAACCGCGTAAAATATGCACTCTCGTTCTCCAATTGTTCAACAAAATGAGTTCTTCCACAAGTCAAATTGATCTTTTTCGATGTAATATGTCCTGTAATAATCGCAGATTGCCACCCAAAGACTCCCACTCCGTCAATTACCCACAGTTCTCTTCTTTAATCAATCGCCCCCTCCCCTCCAAAACAATCAACTGAACCCTAGGAACTGGCATTGTCTCACAATTGCGATACAGTTAACTATAAAATAAATCCCTCCCAAAAAAAAAGTAGTCGAATCTTCCCTATAGAGTATATAAAACGATCCAATTAGGAACCGGCGAGCGGACGAATGGTTCGATCGTCGAAGCGATCTCGAGGCTTTTATCTCTCTCACCGGATCGCTCTCTTTTTTCCATTCATTCCTATATATACAATTCCCCTTCAAGTAAATAGCTTTGATGCACGATAGAATAGCTCTACTCCGACCTCACCAACAGTCGCCACTCCTGAAAAAAAAAAAATTAAAACGAGAATTCCACAGCCTTTAATTCAATCGCAGTGAAAGACAAGTTCTCCACGAGACAGCAGCCCCCGGAGACATCCATTTCATACCTTACTTTCGTATATAATGCCGCAATTGAAATTGAATTGTCTCACTCGTGCGGAAAAATTCATTTGCCCATGGCAAATTCAATTCTAAAATCTAATTCATTTAATTCTCTCATCTCTATCTAATTTTCATCATTCCATTTTTGGTACAAATTAATAGAACACGTGAACATTTTATCATCAGATTCTGCCCAGCCCCGACATACCACACAGCAGCCAAAGTTGAAACAAATAGTTGAACATACTATTGCACACTGCGTGACCACTTTCGTGGTGATTTAACATTCGTCCTCTCTCCTTCACTTGTCCCTCCGTATGGGTCACAATAGCCGCTTACCTCAGTACTCTCTCTCTCTCTCTCTCTATCTGTCTCTCCCCCTTCCTCTCTGTCTCTCCTCCACTTCTCTCATTTCTCTTCTCCAACCCGAGAATGTACACTCGACAAACAAACGCTAGCAAATTGCAATTTATTCACGTCATCATGTGTCTTTCCCCTCACCCTGCGGCGTCTAGTGCTCCTTCCTGTCCCTCGCTCGAGGGAAAATTCAGCACATGTGTGCATACTCCTGATAAGCAACACTCACAATCAACGAAATGTGAAACAGCAGTTGTGTATTTACGTGGTTGCGCATGTGGCTGAACTTGATTTCACGTTTCGCTGAGAGAAGCATCTCGAGTGTGAGAAACTCAGGCTTAAGATGATTTTTTTTTCCTTCTCTTTCTCCCGTTCTTTTTTTCTCATTCTCTCCTTGGGTTGTACTTGGAGCGACGCAATCACGGGAAATGCTGGAAGTACTCATTGATGCTTTGTAATTACGAGAGAGCCATTCGCTTGTCACGAGACGAGACATTCCCATTGGTATCGGGCCAGCTGTGACCCGATACCGTTTAAACTTGTGCCCTTCCTTTCCTTCCTCCTTACCGGCGTTGGCAAATTCCAATCTGTCGATTTTCACTGTTGACTGAGAATAATCGATTCCTCGGTCTAATCCCCTTTTCTATCATCCATCCTCTTCTGCTTCTAAAGCCCTACCCCTGCCTTTGGAAACTTTCAATCGGGCGACACTCGTGAGACTCGGCTGTTTATTTTCTTTGTTAATGGAGTGGATAGCGAGGAGATGGTTCATCATGGTTTGTTACGATATTAGATAGATGTTGATCTTATGTTTTTGAAGGGGGACAATTGATTCGAGGCAAGCCTGATGGCTTCATGATGGACCGACAGAAATAACCATCTTTGACAACGATTGACTTGGTGTGAGAAAATATTTGCCTGTCATTTACAAAGCATGCTGCATTTTTGGATGAACCATTTGGGCCGCAGGCTGAGGAACTAAAGTCGTTCAACAATTCTTTATTCTCTTGCCTCAAGCAAAGCTTCAACTGTCAGCATGAGCCTTCGCATGAGATATCTATCTAGTTTGCATTAGACCTAGAGGGAAGATGGTGAGAGTCCATGAAGCTTTGCTTTGATGACTCACCACGTCCAACTGAGAACTTCTTCCGATTGCCCGATGACCACTTAACTTCAAGCGTACCAAAAATTGAGCTTAAAAGGCGTGGTCCTTGGAGAAGATACAATGGACTAGAAGTCCTGATGGATATAAAATACTAGAGAGAACTCAACTACGTCAATTTATGTGAAGGACATCATTTCTAGTCTTGAGAAGACTTAAAAATTCTCTCGGAACGAGGAAATCTCATTCCGTTGAAATATTTTCTTGCTCCGCTCTAGGAATTACTCTAGGCATCGGGAGGTTTCAGGATTTCTCACATTGACGAGAGAATATTTCTGTATCAAGCGAGTGAACCTTGCCAAAAGTCAGTCTTTTTGTTCATGGAGCAATCGAGGAATGTCATCAATTTTGTGATTATGATGAGACTAGTGATTAATATGGATACTCAGCATGAGATCCTTCATCATTAATCAATTGATTTTCTACTAGAGGTTAGAGTTGTCCTGTAGTTCCTGGTATCCATTGGGGGATTTGTGGAATTTTTCCCGCTGAGGATAGAATAATTCTTATCATTCATTATTTTCTCAATGAAGCCCTTGGACATAACTCCTAGAGTAAGGCTACTTCAGCCCCCAGTTACTTTCTATCTTCATTTCCATGAGATGCTTTATCATGATTTGCTACGATATTAGACGGATATTGATCTCGTGGAGTGGATGGGGAGAAAATTGGTTCCGGCCAAGTTTGATGGCCATCTTCCTGGTCAGCTTCGGTTTATCTTCAGGGTAGAATGTGGTGTTATAGCAATTGCGGAATTTTTCATCGGTTTTATGAATGCGATAGAATTATCGTTCAATATGGGGTCTGTCGTCCTCAATCAATGGATTTTTTTACTGAAAATTAAAGTTACTATTAAGTGACCGCCAAAAACGACTTCCAGTGAAGGCGTTTCAGCATTTCAATCTACGATTTTTAAAGAGTTGAATTTGGCATTTTTGTAGATTCAAATGAAGACTTTTAAAGTCTCAAGTCACCACTTGCGCATTTGTTGAAATTAAAAAATGGCTACTCGATCCTGCTGAAAATAATAATACAAAACTTAGCAACATTTACAACAATCAATTGATCCCTTAAGAACATCATTAGTTTCCTTCATCCCCCCAAATCCTGAATCCTCATAAAGGGATTACTCATCAACCCCCCCAACAAGAGACTTCACAAATCGCCATCAACCGATCCTACACTTTGAATGAATAGATAATTAGGCATGCAGGAGTGCTGCTGCACTTCAGTATGCTTTGAAAGCGCAATTTCTCAATGCCTACGGCATAATTCTAAACAGCCATCAGTGACTTTGGTTATAGTGGTAGCTACCGAATAAGACATTGATAACTGAACTCGTGTAGACTGCAGTAGGCTAGGACACGGCGGTTGAAGCCGGAAACGGGGGAGGAGAGTAAAGCTGTACTGGGGACAATCGGACGGCGCAACTGTGGCGAATTGCCTTGTTTTCCCCCGCACATTGTAAACACGAAAAGCCAATATAGTGATGTTGTAGATTCACTTCAAGAGGCGACTAAGATATTATGCAGAAACTGCACTTTGGTATTCCATGACGTATTCGTGGAGATAAAGAATAATAATGAAAGCACAAAAAGAAAAGGAAATAGTTATTCGTGATAGAGAAGATTTGCTTGACATGAGAGATGTTTTTTGTGACTTTTTTGTGACTTTGAAGCCGCAAAATTTGACCGAGAATCTGGCCCCCCAGCCCCCTCGCTCGTTTGGCTCACTCCATCAAAATATTTGGTGCAATTATTAATGGAAAATTATCGCTTACAATGAAAGTATTTCAAGTATTCAGAATAAAGAAAGAGTTTCCAAAATTTTATTCGGAATGAGCTCACTTCGCTCACCAACTCCCGAGAAGCTTCGCCCCCCCTCGCTCACTTCGCTCAGCAACTCCTAGGAAGCTTCGCCCCCTCGCTCACCAACTCCTGGGAAGCTTTGCCCCCTCGCTCACTTTCGCTCACGAATTCCTGGGGGGGGGGGTGCCCCCCCGCTCACTTCGCTCACCAATTCCTGGGGAGGTTCGCCCCCTCGCTCAGTTGAATCTCCTCCTGTTAACAGACGTTTTTCTGCCAGGGTAGAAAATTATTCATCAGAGGAATTTGCAATTTTTTAAATTGATTTTGAAAATATGATTTGTTTTCGGAAGTAAATCCTCTTTGCCCATAGCATTTTGTTTTTTCTTCCAGTGTAAAAGGGAAACGGATGAATTCTTGAACGGATGAAATCTTGAAGTGCAGTATTCGGGGTTTATTAAATGAATAAGGGAGAAGGAAGAGATGGAACTTGCGGAAATTCAGATACACATGAGGGATGACCTCCATTCGATTCCCCGAGGAGTGATTCCTTTATTTTATTTAGCATTTTCTGTATTCTCTGTTAGCTTCTTTGTTCCGTATTTCGTTTGTGTTTATCTCAAGGGGGTTGGCTTGTATGGGACATGTCTGCAACAACCGCTCGAGAGAATGGCACTGGGATATGTATTTGTGGATGGAGTACGAGTGGCAATGCTAATACATTGTTTGTCAATATTAGGAGATCAAATTCTTCGGTTCGAATGAGGGAATGCTCAAAATAATAAAATTTCAGGGAAACAAAATTTGGATTTTTTTTTTATGGGATTGACATTTTTGACAGTCCAATTGAAATATTCTCATTTTCTACCTGTCAAAAAATCTTAAAATTCTTGGAATATAGTAGAAAATTAATTGAATAATTTTAGTTTAATTTTTTGTGGTAATTATTATCGGGTAAATTGTCTTGGTCTTGTTTTGGGTCCTTGTGAATTCAGAGTCAATTGACGTTGGGATTAAATACGTCCCATTAATACTTGCCATATGACTGGAATTAACGGCCATTGGGGTAGATGATATAACGGCAGGACAGCCATCTGCCAAAGGGGGGGTATTACGTCGGATATTCCGTATTGTTTGAAATGTACTAATTCAAGAAACTTGAAATTTTCGTCTAATAATAGTACAATCCAGCCTGGAATTCGGAATATTAATTAAGCTGAGTATTACAACCTCTGTAGGTCTCGTAATCTCGCATGATTAATAAGGCCGGACATTTGAATTGTAGAGTGAAATCATTCATGTTGGAATTGAGTGCCTTATTAGAATAGAAAATGGATCATCTCTCGACGGAGGAAAATGGAATGCGTTAACATACGTAAACTATAGAAATTCATGATATCAACTTCAAATTCATGAGGAATATTCTGGAATTGTTATCCATTTGGAGGTACTCGGGCAATGCAACAAGTCAATTTTTCAATTTTTCAATTAATATGGATTTTTTCAGTTCAATTGGTCTTATTGAAATTAATTATTAATTAATTATTTGAATTGGTACAAAAAAGTATTTTCTTTCCACTCAATTTTGATGGAAAAATAATCGAAAACAATTGATTGATTTAAACAAATGAATTGGACAAAAAATGCCCGCGAATTCTCTAACAATCACTCCATTAGTTGATTTATTGACAGGGTCAAATGAACAATTTCCATAATTTTCCAAATCCATTCTAATGAATCAACAAATCAGGGCCTCATAATTTCATCTTTTTATTTACCACAAATTCCCATCTCCCCGCTGCTGTTTACAGTGGTCTACATAATTCCAGTAAATGACGGGTGGGTGGATTATGATGGTAGCTATATTTACAGGTATTTACCGAACAAAGTACCATTGATTCAGTATCAGCAGTCATTCATTGAACAATGGAAAGGCGAATAACCAGGAGGAAGGCAATGTGTGGCATGAAACGGTATTGTGGTTTTCGAATTGGCTGAATTATTCTCCTGTGGAATTTACAATTTATTCCGAAACGTTCATTAAATTCCCGAGTAACGCAACGGCCCGTGGAAAGGAAATATACTCCACTGCGATACTCCATCGAGGCTCAACGTCATTACCATCGTTATCGTACATTATTCCATGCCTGGATTATTTCAATATTTCTGTTTCGTCGATTGTTAATCGATGACTCGTAGTCTCGTGATTTTTACGTGCATTCCATTATCGTTATTTGTCCAGTACATGGAATGATTATTTAAAAAATGGGAATAGTTTGAAACGACGATTGGTAATTGATTCTTATAATCATCTCTGAAGGTATCAATCGACACTCTTTTAACGATATCTCAAAAACTATTTATCCGATCGCCTCGGGGTTGGTCTCATTCGAAAGCTGAGCTCATTTCCCATCGATATAGGGTACTTTCAAATTTTTAGAATGATTTTTCGAGCCGTTTTTACAGTTTTTCTGAAAATCACCAAAAAACGCGTGAAAATAGTATATTTCGTAACAAGTGAAAAAAAATGGTTTTTGGCGAGTGGGAGGTTTGTATTACAAGCCGAAGGCGAGCGGTGTAATCCCACGAGTCGGAAGCCACTTTTTCACGATCATTTTTCATCTCAATGTGTCGAAGAAGTACTTTTCCGACACAACGTGATGACAAGTAATTTTCATTAAATAGCAACATTACCGGAAGCTTGTCAGCGAATATTAACAATATTCTGATAATAGATCACAATTAATTTTAGCCCAAATAATTTCCGCCTATAGCGTGCAAACTTGGAATAATCTAATTGAAATTTCGGAATCAATCATCGGAATGTAATCGAACATTCATCAAATTTGACTAATTGAATCTCACTACCCGATCTAAATCGAGTTGTAATTAAATTGCACCCGTGGAATTCGATATGCATTTGTCGCTGGTATTTCAAGCCCCGAAAAATCGCATCATTTCTAACGGAACAAATGATGGAGTTGAGGTAGGTCATGAATGCCCACAGTTGTACAACAAACGGCTGGAATGAGTGTGGCGTGGCACAGCTAGGCACCGTAACCGACGATGGGACGATTCGACGTCAGAGTCCCCCTGCCGTCGACGTGGAGACGTCGTGAGTTAACTCGCACACTCGCGTGACTCGATGATTCACAGGGCACCACTTCCAAGTACAATATCCCTTTCAGCTCTGTCTGCCAACTGTCCCCTTCATTTCACCTTTTTCATTTTTTTTTGCCTGCTCATCGGGTGGACCCGTCCACCTTTTCCCCCTGGATCTACAGTTTCGTGTATTTAGGAGGTAATTGGGTGGTTATTATTGGAAAATCATCGGTTGCTGCATGGAAATTATCGAAATGCATTCAAGTTTTTCTTTTACTTTTAATTTGACGTTGTGAAAAGGGACCAAACTTTATGAAATTGGGGCTTTATCTTGGAAACTAGTGGGTTTAGAGGAAAATATCAGAAATGCTTTTTTGTAGCCGACAAAATTTACAACAGAAAAGCTATTTTAATTTTTTTTGTGATGTCAATAGTTTACGAAATATTGTGCCTCCAAAAATTGGGAGGATCATCATCTTCGAAAAAATTGTGGTCAGACAATTTCGTGAATATCTCAAAAACCAATGGATTTACACAAAAATATTAAATGATCTTTTTTGTAGATCATAAAATTTCCAATGAAAAAGACTTTATGACATTTTCTTCTAAATTCAATAATTTTCTATTTATTCGGCGTTGAAAAATAACGAAAAATGGATTTATTGAAATGTTGAAATCTTCTGTTCCGGCTATTTAGATAATTTCTCACTTTCAGTTGAAATCCCAAATTCCGATTACCATCTGCGGAATAAATTTATCCTCACCTCCCAAGTGCTTCATCAGTCTCCATGACACAAGCCCATCGTCCTGCCGCTCACCAATGCAAACAGAAAGAAAACCACGTCAACGATTTTAAAAAGAGGTGGTAATACCGAGGAAAAATTCTCTCAAGATAAAAACTTGAGGTGGTGGAAGGGGTCTTGAGGAGCGAGGCTTTCCGTACTTTGTTATCGTACCTCGGCAAGCGTTTGCCGTCGAGTTTAACCCATTTAGTGACGATAACGATGGTCCCAAGCGTCCTAGAGTCCCTTTGGAGGACCCTTGACTTGACTGCTGGTCTGTCACGTCCAAGAACCACTTTTAACATTCGAAATCATTAACGTGCCTTTTCGAGACATTTTGAAATTTCAAAACATACAAACATTCCCCGGAGACGTCGGTTCATTCGAATAGGCGAAAGGATTTTCAGTGAATTTATCCGGTCAACATTTCAATTTACTCCCCGTCAGGCGATTTTTTCCTTCTCGTCACTCAAAATAAACTCTTTCGAGATTGGAATTGAAGAAAAATGAATCAGAAATTCACAGAATATTGTCCATTTCGTCAACTGAAAAAGAATTATTTAATTCATTAAAAATTGTCTACCTGAGAATTAATTATTTCGCAAAATGTATTGAACTCCGCAACATTCACAAAAAATTGAGCTCCTTATTCTCATTTTTTATTTCTAACCATTGATAGAAGTACAAAAATCCCCTAACTTTCAGGCCAATTCAAATAAATCAAAAAAAATAATCTCAATAACTCCACTTCCCCAGTAATCCTTTCCAAACTAAAAACGACCATCCCAGGAACCATCAATTCCATCCTTGAAACTCCAAGCCGATGAGCTCTCCCTAAATTCCTCGAAAACGCAAATTTCAACCCCCCCAACCTCAATTCACCCAACGACAATCCCTTCCTCCCCCTCCCAGTCTCTCTTCAAGAAACCAATTACGAACTCCCGAACGAACTTAATTTTCATTAAAACCAAGTGCCACATCTGGGTCGTCCCCTTCGTTGACCAACTCCTCAACTACTTGGCACTAAAATCGAAGCCAATCGCCAGGAGTCATGCCAGACCTATCGATTCGTCCAGTAGCACCTGAACGTCCAAGTCATCCCCCTCCCCCCCTCCCCCCATGCTCCATCATACCTCGACACGCCCGTATCACATGAATGCGTATGTACACTCGAAACTTATGTATATTGGAAGGCGCCAGGGGGTTCCCGAGTCTTATGTACCCAGAGAAATTCATCGGCTTCCCCCACCCCCGGCCCCCTCCCCTCTCGCGCTGGCCCACCTCGTCCAGTAAATTCGTCGGAGCCGTTTCCCGAGTCAAGAGTGTCTTGGCTAGCGAAGTGGCCCGGGGGATAATTGAAACCCGCCGGCATTCGCCATCTCTCGCCTGCGAATGGAAGTCACTGGCTGGACAGAATGGGGAGGGGATAACCTACAGTTACACTCACCCCTCAGTTGCCATTAATTCATCGAGGTGACGGGCCGTAACGCTTCCCGGATCGGGGATAGTGGTAGGGGCACTCTATAATACGGAGAGGAACTCCTCTTCATTTTTATTCTCTTTCTGGGTTTTTTTTGGGGGGGGGGGGCGGGGAGGAGCGAGAGGGCGGGATCCTCGCCCAGTGGAGGTAGCACTTGTGCGAGGGAATACTATACTTCATTCTCGGCCGTAATGAATTCTCAGTGAATAATCTGCGACGTGGCGGGAATGACTTCGGGGGGAGAGGACAATTATCGGGATGGAAATTTTCAAGTTTCGGAATTGGAGGGAAATCTGGAGGTCAAGTACCGAATTCCTGTGAATTGAGGGAATTTTTGAAAATTTTGCGAATGGTTTTAACCAACTTTTTTTTTTTCTTAATTTCGATTCCATAATTTAAGGAGAAGGGGAGATGTAATTGGGGTCACATGCAGGGCCGGCTACAATTTATTATTACCTCGGGCTCGTAATAGGGGCTTTTTCATTGCATCCACTTGGCAAATTCTTTCATTAAGTAATACTAACTATTTTCCAGTTCTCCATAATTTGAGGAAAAATTCAATGAGTCATTCCCTTCACACAATTCACCTCGTCATTCTCATCTCGGGAGAAAGAAAATAATAAAGGCATTTTAATTTGACAGTCAAGTGGTGTATTCCACTGGTGGGGATTGCGCATCGCAGGTGCAATTTTCAAGCACAAAAAATTTTAATGAAAATAAATTTTTAAAAAAATTCCCTAGTACTTCCATTTCTCCACTTCCACCACTTCAACAACCTCTTTCTGGGACCTCGGCTTGCAATTTACGGGGGACGCGTGATCAAGGCGGCCACCCACTCTGTCTCCGTCAGAACTTCCTTTTCTCCTCATTCTTTCGTTAATATTTCTTTTATTACAGAAATTATCTTAAATCTCTTTTTCTTCATTATCCGGACATTTAATGCGACCTCCACTTCGCGTTGACAATATTTCTGAGTTATGAATAATTTTACTTGGTTTATTTTTAAGCTTGAATTATTCCCCACTGGGGAATGCAATTGTCAATTAAGGAGTCGAAACAGTTAATTTTGCGTTAAAGGTTGGGGAAATGAAAAAACAATTGTTAAATCATTTGCATTGACCTCGCCAGTTGTCGATTCATTATAGAATCATATCAACTCCATTGGAATATTGCCACCGGAATTGTCCGTCAATTAATCCCCTCATTAATCTGTCATACATTTACAGCAACCCCAATGGTAAATTTTTTTATGAGAGAACTGGAGGGTTGAATATTAGTTTATTAATTTATTAGTTTTCTGGGTACGACGTAAATCATAAAAATAGGCGAATGCGATATTAAATATTCAGTAGTGAGTTAAATATGTTGATGCAATGAAAAATTGAAAATAACTTTCATGCAGATTTGATCGGTAGCGGAAAAAATCCCACAACCGATCGCTGAATTTCTGATAAATCACTGAATTATTCCAGCGACGACCCGAATAAGTCCGTCATTTATTAGAACTCGGTGAACTGAAACTTGTGCATAAAACGTTAAGTTAAAAGTGATTATTTAAGGGTGTCAATTGTCATTAAACGGTGGGGAGATTATAGCGTATGATGGGCACTTGACATTTAACGGTTTACTGGCGATTGAGTTACCTGATATTCCGACAATGTCGTAAATTCAATTATCTTATTCTCCGATAGTTGTATATTGGCAGATTTTGAAATTGGCAGAAATGACGACTTCTCCAATATTCTAAATTTAAGATTAATATTCGACTTGCAGAAGTCCAGATGATTCCAGCAAAAATACACTGGCTAATTTTGAATTTCAGGTTTCACTCATTCAATTAAATTGAATTGAAATAAATTATTGATTTCAAGTTCATTGCTTTGGCATTTTAAGGATTTGCAATTAACATTCACAAGAATTAATTTGCGACTCCCAGAAATTTCAATTGAAGACGATTATTTGAGAATTATTTTTTTATTTTTCTTGTAAAATATCTTTTGTTGCTCGCAAGATTTTCCTCGCCGATACATCCACTCGATTCCTCGGATTTTCCTACTCCTCGAAGATCACAAATTAGATTTACCAAAGGATATATCCTCTGGAGGTTATATTTTGCCACAGAGATGCAAATAATAGATTTATCAATCCTTCAAGTGCACACCCAGAGGTTCAGGCGGGACTAAAAGTGGGGGGGAATAAAATTCAATATACCCACCCCCACATTTCTTGAACACATCCCAGCTCTGGAATATTTCATAGCACCTCCTCCCATTCGTATTTATCCTGCCATTTTCGTTCTCTCACTTTTGTTCCCTCGTTTCACTTATTTTTATTATATTTTGTGTGTTGGGGGTTTTTTTTTCACCCCTCATTCTTTTTCGAATCTCTACGTGTGATATTTATTTTTCCCTCTTTTGAATTTATTGTGAGGGCCGGGCACACTCGCCCCTCTGTTACGTATCCAATGGAATAGACCTAGAGTACGTATGAATGCTTAACACGTAAGAACTGCACACTCGATTTACTGGCGAGATGAGAGTGAACATTGTACATTGCACTCACGAAAAATATATATATATTGAGGCTGGTTTTTTTTGTTTTGTTACAGGGGAAGTGATCGGCCAGAGGTTCTTGGGAAATGAGAGTCACGTGGAGCACTTTAAGCTTCTTGAACGGGCGCCTACTTTTATCCTGATTGGTGCAAGGTATTATCATTTGTGCATGCTTTCACGAAATTTACTTCTTATGCACTCCGTGGGGAGACGTGGGCACTATTTTTTTTTAGTAGTTATGGATTGTGCACTTTCCGAGCAGCGCGAGATGAAAATCGAAACGCATTTGGTGGGTGAGAAACCACTGAGTGAGATCTGCCATTGGGAGGGAAAAAATTGTTCGATTTATTATTATTAACTTGCCGATAGGAAGTTATGGTTTTCACCCCAAAAATAAAAATCGCTAATTTTGGGAAATGTCGACGTTTCGTGACCAGGAGAAACACCCCAGACGTTTTTTATCGAGTTGTATGTCTGTGTGTGTGTGTGATCACTTTTTTTTGTTCACGTTCCCGGACGAACGGCTAGTGCGATCGGAAAAATTTTGGTGGCGATCGATAGATCTCATCAAGGA
>JAPYZM010001669.1:0-17378 GCA_030522845.1 Psyttalia concolor
ATAGTCGAAATATTTCATTTTGATGGTTGCTATGGGAAGATATTTTTATTTACTGATTTAATCGAGAAAATAAAAATATCTCCATAAAGCTCATAGTCAGCTTATATAATATAACTAAGGACGGATTCCGCAAAAAATTCCCGTGTTATGAGAACAAAAATAAAACCCATTTGGGGAGTAGTTGTGTCGTGTATATTATACGCGACAGCATCGGCCTGTGACGTTACACCGGTAACACGTCAACTTGGCTCGATACGCTATCGCGTATCTTGATAAAGTCCGGGTGTAGCCTGCTTGAAAAGCTGTACGCTAAGGCTTGGTTAAGCCTGCTTGAAAAGCTGTACGCTAAGGCTTGGTTAACCAGTCTGACCCCAGGCTTGGTGCAAGCTTGGTAGACGGGCTAAATATAAGTAAAAAATCCAAGCCTGGTAATTATTTAGTAAGACTACGATATATCTCACTATGACTTTGGAGGTCTGACCTCACCTAGAGCGTGTTTTTTTCTGTTCTTCATGAGTAATATTTCGGCGATAAAAAAACTTAAAGTCAATACTTTGGCAAGATAGATTCTCCAAAAAATCGTCATTAAATGCACTAATGAGAGATCTCTCAAGATTATTTCGATTCCATAAATTTCCCTATTTTTCAGCCCGCGATAATCTTTCCAAACCATTTAACGGCCTTTAACAGTGGTATTTCTAATTGATTAATTGAATGAAAAATAGTAATCATGGAGGAGGATGGCTTAATAGCTTTGGTGTTGTACAATTAGTTTTAAAATAACGGAGGATGTGTAGGAGAGCATATAACATTGATTAACGCGCGTACCTGACGCCGCGATATTTTTGCATCGTGGAATTGCTCACACTGGGAAAATATCCAGCTGTGTTGGTCCTATTTTCATGGTGTCAAGGTCTCCTTTTATGGTGCACAAAGCTGGTGGGAAAGTTTACATATGCTTTTGATAAATTTAGGGACTGGGATTTTCTAAAGGGGAATGTACGTTACAAAATAATATTACTCACGATGTAAACATGCCAACATTCAGTACCAATTTTTTTAATTGAAATTAATTTTAGGCCGAATAACAATCATTATCTGGTAATGGCTATATCGTCAGCTATTAAAATTATAATTATAAATTATATTCTATGTTTTTATTTATAAAATCACAACATTTTCAGTGAAAACCAGCATCAATAGTTTGGCCAGCTATGGAAGAGGCCACTGTTACTCGAGTTTGAATGAGAAAGTAGAATGCAAGAAAGACTGATTGTGGGCGGTAAGTTGAATCCTGGAAAACTGATACCGTTGTCCGAGGCAATTAGTGAGGATTTACCGCACACATTGGAAATTTCCAAGGTTTGCCAACCTTTTCCTGCGATTGACGCGTAATTGCCCCGAGCTTAGTTGGAGAAAGTATGGTATGTATACATATGTGTTACGAATTCGCTCTATGTATCCAACCAGGTGAAAGAATGTGCGGTCTACCTAGAAAGTTTATTGGGATAAAATAGAGGAACGCTTTCTAAGTCTTCGAACTCTTACAACTTCCTGTAACTTCAATCAAAACATTCGTTAATATAAAGTTCAAATAAATTCGATCAACTATAATTTCAGCACTAACATTAATCTTGAAATTCGTTATACTTGTGCCCTCTTCTCGTGCTTATACAAGTATGCTGTATTTTGTGTTATAAGCTATACGTTCATCGCCATGAGATATCCTTTTAATCCAATATATCTATATATTGTAAACCAGGATAATAGTAATGATATGGTAGCAATCCCCAAACACACAAAATACTTGTCGCATGACCTCCCTGTATGGGAGCTATTATCTTCCTGAAAAAGCACCTTCTGACTTGAATGATCGGTGTCACGAGCATAAAATATTCCACTGTTCGCTGCCGGAATTCATCTGGCAAAAATTAGTTGGGACACAAATTTCATATAATGAGGCAGGTAATGTGAGAATTTGCTTGCGTATCCAGGACTTGAAAATAAATACTTGACGATAAAGTAAAACTTTCTGGCATTAAAAAAGTTATTAGACTTATTAGGGGCTACGGGACTTATTAGGGGCTACTTAACTTAGACCCCTCAAATCCAGTAGAATTGACTTAGAAGATTTTTTTTTTATTTCAAATCAAAGAAGAGATTTAGAAAGCGTTATTGAGTGAGATTTGGAGTAGGTAGGATAGAATCCAGGATAGTTCTCAATATTAAATTCCAAGAAATTTGTACTGAAAAAAATGAGTTGTCCAAAGAAAGATTCGAACTCGGGACCTTCCGATTTTGCGTCGGATGCTCTTTACGACTTATCAAAAGGACTAAAAATAAGTAAAAAGGACTAAACGGTTAGAGTCATGTAAATTGTTGGAATTTTTGTATTTTTTGTTGTTTAAGACATACTAATTTTTATTACGCGCCGGCCGTTATCCATCATGCTATAGCAGAGCCGAATAAGTCCCTGTAGTGATTCTTTTTTTAGTAACCGCAGTTGCCAGATTTTAACAACAAATTTGATTTAACACTCGAATCACTATTTTATTGTGTATAGCTTAAGTTATTAAAAAAAAAATCAAATCATACTTCTCATTCCACCTTCTAGAGGAATTAGTAAATTTCTAATTGAGCCCCTTGTAGATCATTCTGCTGTGTACTTTCTTTGTTTGGTGTATCGGAGTTTAAACTGTGACATAATTAGTTCACTTGTTCATAAGTCTTTCAACTGAGAGCATAGATCAACTGAAATCTTTCGAAATCAACCTCATCATTTACTTTTGCCTTTGTTTCGAAATCTCCCGCTCCGCTCGACACGGATTTGCCTATAAGTTTGAATTTTTGTGTGATCAATTGATAGAATTGGATTCAGGAAAATTTTGGTATGCAAAAAGGTCGAATGCTCTATCAATTTTTATTTTAGTCCTCAAAATATGTGTTAAAAATCTTTAATTTTTTATTGAAATGTAGTGAAAATTTCAAAATATAGGTGTAAAAATTCTGCCACATGCATATATTTACCTGGAACTGGTGCTATTCTTTATTGTAGACGTGAGCAATCAAGTGTAGAGCATTTTAATCATTATTTCTGCATTGCTCACCTCAGCTTTCAGGGTAGGTGTGTGCACATGCGTACTTGTGGCCTTCAACTTCTTCGCTGAATCCACGGGCGAGGGGGAGGACAGTGGTGGGATATGTGCAACGGGTGTCTCAAACGTGTGGGAGTGTAACAATTCCAAATTATGTTTAAAATTCATTAAAAAAGACGTCTTTTTTTTCTTTTAGAAAATGAAAAATGAGCAAAAATACCGGAAGCTCTGAGCTGATGGTATATGAATCAGGAATTCTTAAGTATAAGTATAAAATTTCCACAGAGACAAATTACTAGATACTTTGCAATAAGCTCGAAAAAGAGAATTCTTTTGTACGTTCATGAATATGATCCGATTTCAAAAAGAGGCATTACTATTTTTTCATTATCTCACTTTTTGAGGAAACCACTAGTTGTCATCTGAAATTTACTAGTAATTCACAATTTCACAATAATTTGTGCTCTCATCATAGCTCATTGGCAAAAACATATTCTACATTTCCTTAATAAAGAATTTTCTAATAACAACAGCATCTACGGATGATCCATCAATATGGAATTCAACCTATAGCCCCACAGTAAAGAAAAGAAGATTTCTACTTTGATCTTCACACCCCCAATCACGGAAGGAACAATAATTATAATATCGATACAAATGAAAAGAATGACAAAGAATCCTGTATCACGTAGTAATTTCACGCATGTATGCACCAATAGAAAATCGATTGACTGTAGGACATCAGAGAATGTACAATAGGAAGAAAATTACAAAATTACCATACTAAGTGACTTTTCGGCATCGGTACAACGGCACCGGAGGCCATTGATTGTCCCTAGGGAGCTCATACATACACAGATATACAAGGAGACCCATCCACGCGCACGACTCCGTTTCTCCCCCGTTCTACTAGAATCCAAGCATCATGACCTGGGCAAGCAAGATCGTGTGTCACTAGCATTTGCATCTGCTCTTTGCATCAATCGAGAGAGATGGAGGAATTCGTCGTCCTGCGGTCACCCACACCTCATTAATGTTCCAATGCGCGATACAACTACACTGCACCGAAGTATGTACCATCCAAGTACTAATTACTATTCGAAATCTCCCGAACTTGCCTCGTTCCTCCTACATCAATGGTCTCATCATCATCCCCCCCCCCCTTCTCCTCCTACTCCCGCTCTTTTCCTCTCTCTCTCTCTCTCTCTCTCTCTCTCTCTGTCCAATTTTGGACACATACACCCCACAACTAACCATGCACCCAGTGGAATTGGTGAGACCATGCGAAACAATGTTCCATCGTGACTAATCCAAAATCCCAAATACATGGCTCCCCTGATAAATTTCCAGGATACACTATGGGGGTTTTCCACGATACTCGATAATCCCAGCTTGGCAGCCAGACGAGCAATCAGTGTTACACAGTAGTCACCGCATTTGTCGAGGTGGTGGGCATACAAGTACCTCTGATTAATTCAACAGCTGAAGAATACGATATTGTCACAAAAAAATTTTTTGCATTTCCCCTTTTGTTTCATCACTGCGAGTGGAAACGGAACAAAATAATAATGCTGTTACGAGTAACTCAATTGGAAAGGCAATTTGAATAGCGTTATTGCTGCGAACGAAACAAGGAAGTAAATTCGACTAACATTATTGTCGGGAACATCAAACAAGCAACAAATTCTAACTGCATAAGTCCTAGAGAGTGAAGCGGAAAATTGAAATTATTCTTGAAATTATCGGGGAAATTGGACGTTTAAAGAGGGAATCACTGAAAATGGATGGGCTACAATCAAGATCAGTATGAGCTGCAGTTCAGCGCTATTAGTTTTAATCGGTATCGTTTCCCAACGTTTTTCAAGAGTACTAAATCATTTATCATTTTACAAGACAGTTTTATTATTTATTTCTCAACATCAATTTCTTACAATGGGGCAATCGTTGTTTTTTTGTCTCCCATGGTTTTTCTATTGCTAATTACAAACCGCTATTGTCATCAGCCAGAGTAGACTAACAATAAGATCGATTAAACAGTATTTCCAAACACCTTCATGCCCGTATATGCATTGCCTGATGTCAAAAAATCTAACGTCAAGTGTGAATATGCCGTCTTCGCCCAAATCTGCCGTGGCTCACACTTATCCGGACCAGAAAAAAACAGTCACCGGTAGCTTGATGCGCATAAAAGTCCAACTTCCATCTGGCAGTCCTGAGGGGGAATTTACTAGGGCCGTATATGCATTGCTTGATGCACAAAAATCTAATATCAGCCGTAGATGTGGCTTCCTTACCGTGACCAAACGCAGCCGGGCCGAATATGTCCGGGGTCTGAATTCCTAGTCAGATATATCCGTATCAGAGAACAGAACTATGCATTTTAATGTATATTTCCAAAATGTCAAGTCTATATTGCACCCAAACTAATGCCGGAAATGATAATTGACGTACATTCCATGGACCAACCTGTCAACTGAGTTGATTCGATGAAACGCACTGATGCTTGAAGCTCAGTCGTCTAGTAGTCGAGGTCGATGTTTCAGTCGACCGAACCCAGAATTCACAATCAACGTCACCTGACTGCACAGCATTTCCAAACATTTCACCAGTACGACAATATTCACTCCTCCGAATTCCAAAACTAAAACATTAACGAACGATCTAATGAACTAAGATTGTACCAAATTAAAATCCCGTTTATTGAATCAATTCACAGACAAGATTTTACACAAAGATTAAAAGTGATTTACGCTATTCGCTGCATAATTTTGTGGTTACCAAACCATTTCTCAAGGCTATACTAGCTAATCAAATGGACTAAACAAGCATTTCAGGTGGGGCAATATTTCAAACATGCAGGGAATCGTTTATCCACACGAAGACAATGCCAATATTAATATTAATATTACCTGTTTCATCTTCAGTTATTTGTGTTTCTATTCATTTGGAATTTAGTCAGGTTGGGTTTGTTTCTCTTCATTATATTTCATTAAGGCTTTTCCTATCTGCACTACCCCCTTGCACATCTGTCCATTTAACTCTAGCTTTAGCGCCTCCAATAGTTCTTCCAATTTCCATGGTTTATTGATTTTTTGTCACTCACTTCGCGGGCAGAGTTTTATGGCCGCGCAGCAACCATAAAGCGTTGCTTCACGGACTGAATAGCAAAAATGATTGTTTGTCACTCGGCCAAAAAGAACTTCTCTGCCTCATATGAGTACAGAAGGAGTCTTCCGGCTCGTTCTGTACCTCATATTAGCCAGCAAAGTTCTTCACGGCCTAGTGTCAAAATGTACAACAACATAATATGAATAACACTTTTATATAATAGGAAAACTAAAATTAACTGATAAAATAAATAAATACATCGAAGTAATTCAATAACAACTTACAAACTTTTTCATTGTTGGTAATCGTTATTTGGTATTCAGTCATTCGGTATTCAGTCTGTAAGATCACTTTAAAACTCACAAAGTACTTATCCAAAATATAGTACATTACGTCACCAGCCGATGAAAGTATTATCTGACGAATGTCGCGTTAATCACATGAGTTAGATAATACTTTTATCGCCGAGTGACGTATAATACCTTTCGGGCATCAGGGACGAAAATTGCATTTATTACCTCAACGGAACCTGTTCCTCTTGATGAGCTGTTCTCCAATACATCACTCAGATAATTTTCTTCCATTTTATTTGAACAATGACACAAAAATGAGTGCGATTGTTAAATTGAATTGCCAGAGATTCTTGAAGTAGCTGATGTAATTATCATGGCTTAATGATAAACAAAACACTAATTCGCGAATCCTTTTATTACAGTCATTTTTAATTCAGCTTAAATTTTATTCAAAACTTTGTATCACTTATCATTGGAATGACAATGAATTTTATGATCCGGCCACTACCACCTGCATAGAAAAACACTGAGCTTTGTTTGGACAAAATAGACAAAATGGACCTGACTTTCCAACTGTATCTTACCGAATCTCAGTGAAGTTCAAAATTTTTTTCACTAGGCTCTCGCAGAGACACTACAATATTTCCTGGCATCGTGTCGATGAATCGATACATGTATTATAATTGATCGTGGATAAATCTTCAATAAATCCAATATGTCGATCATCAGTATCTTTCAAAAGTAAATTTTTTTCTATGGTTCACGGGACAATATCACTCGAAATTCTTGCATAGTTAGTTTCCATTGTTAATAGTAAACGTGAACTTGCAAAAAAAAAAACAGAAAAAGGTTGAAACAGAAACACTGTTTCATTTCACTCCAACTGTAGTAAGAGAATATCTGAATAATTTCGTTCCGATTGATTGGATAGAAGTAGTTGGAGTGGTTACATTTTGTGATCTTCACAATTACCGATTTTTATGCTTCCGAGTTTTACTAGCAGGCATGGCTCGAAGATACTGTTTGTAAAAACTGCGAAGCATACTTTATCACCACGTGGTGCACACTGGGTCACACTAAAAAAAAGTCTGAAACTCTAATTCACCAACAACACATTGCGTTTTGTCGGTAATTCACGTAAATTTATGGGAAATTATGAATGAAGAATATACCAGGAGAATTTATTAACGAAACAATCTAAAAACTAAATTACTAAACACTGCTGTACTTGCGGTGCACTATTACTAATAGCCTTTTTCTGGCTCCAGTTACTGAGTTAGCGCTCTGTGTTTATTAGCCAACAAAAAATCAAAGGTAGTATTTGTTGGTTTTTTGTCATCGGTAAAACATGTCACATGAATTCAATGCGTGTTTCCCCGCCAATATGGATACAAAGAGATTAATTGTAAATATTTTTAGATTTGAGGAGTGTGAGGCTTTCGCTTTTGAGAAGTACTGGAAGAGTATTTTCTGGAGCTGGTGGAGAGTATTTTGAATGCTGATAAAAAAGTAAAAGGCTTTTGTGTTGGGTTATATGTGTATTGTATGGAGATCTTGATTAATGGCCTTAATGATACAGCATCTGAAACTTTATGAAGCGGAACTCACTTCATTGTGGTGAACAATGAGATTGGTAAAAATAAAAAAAATCCCTTTCTGCCTACGTGGAAAAAATTTTGGCAAAAAAATTGTATTCAACACTCGGGAGGAGAATCAGACAAGTATTCGCCACGTGCTTACAACCCTCACCGTCGGCTCGGTTCGAAATTTTGCACGTGAGGATGACTTGTTTACTTTACCTCCCTAGGTGAAAAATATGCTATTGGGCTTGCATTAGGAGATATTTTGGAGATTTGTTTTCGATGGTACATACTGTTTATTGATGCTTATGATTTCCTTGCCAGGGGCAAGACGTAAACCAAGTCAAGATAATCAAATCGGTGAATTTTCAAGTTGGCTCAGAATATTATGTTTTCAAATATACAGAAAACATGCGCAATGGGTTCATTCAAAAGAGTTACTCCTGTGCAAACGGTTTTGTTCTACGACACCTCTAGAACTCCCTCCTTTGCTACTCAGACTTGCGTTACTTACACTACACTTGACTTTCATCACCGATTCACACGATTTATTTGCTTCTATGCAGTGACTTCATCATTCAAAGCTTTCAATTCAGCACTAATTACATGAAATACCGGAAGGCATTGGAATAGAATTGGAGGTTGCGGCAACTCCCTTGTATCTACCTTTATCGCCCCGTCTTTCTTCCACTCGCTATCAGCGTACATCTGCTAGGGTCTTGTAATCAAGCATGTCAATAACAGGGCGCATTGACTTCGCACGGTGACATTAAGTCATATGAAATAGGAGACTCTCTCTGGTTAATTAGAAGTTAAAAGTCCGGATGGGTGGTTATCGGGTTGAAGTTGGGAGGGCCAAACCAGCTGAATTCAAATGAATTTGTTGTGAATTAGTGGATGTTAAAATGGGATTAAATGGATTAATATATATTAACGTGAAAATTTTCGATTACGGAATAATGGATTGAGCCAAATTGTGATATTACATGTAGTAGCTTCTTCCGAACAAAATTGAGCTGGTCTTCATTCCTTGTCGGTCCAACGATAAATTTTGTTTACGTTGTTTTACCGTGGATTAGTTACCAATTCAGTACTAGTCAGTATGAATAAAAAGTTCTGATTAACTTATAATCCGGTCACTTACTAGGAAGATTGTGAATGATTGGAACTGAATTACTGTATTAATCAATGACATAATAGTTAGATACATATAATTACCAAGAGATGTACACGGGGAGAAATATTCCATAAAAATTACGGAACTATTCACGTAATCCGCTAGCGAGAATGGTTTTCCGTTGATTTTTATAGGAACGGCAGAGAATTAATTTGCAGCATTGCGTAAATTTTCAGATCTGTCATTGATAAAGTACGAAAAAGTTCCGTAATTATTCTGGAAGATGTAAAATCTAACAGAAATTTGAAGACTTGTTATGGGTGAAAATTTAAAAATTCTTGAAAGTTTGAGAATTTTTGTTGACTGATGTATAATTTTTACGGAACTTTTCGTAAATTTTCAGTGACGAATGATCGATATCCCCATTCTAACAGATTGCCCCGTGGTCGTGCTTCGTCGGTCAATCTCGGTGTGCTTCGGCTCTGGACAGCTACGTGAACCCTATACAAGTGGATGCGTGAAGTGATTGTGGCGTAATAATAAAATCGACGTGTTAAAAAATAATTGCAAACTGGGTACTTGACCGTCAGTATAATTGCAATTATTCAATTTTATACCTCCAATAATAGAACAGCTCGAGACGTGACGTCATGGTCGGCTTTATCAAATCGTTGTTATCATTTCATTTTAACCTGAAACTCCCACGTGTTCCAAGCATGAAAACCACGGGGAGCCGCGAAAATTTATAATTGAATGCAAACAATTGTTCTGATTTTTAACCCATTGGGTAACTAAAGATAATTATAAGAAAAGGGATCTAGGAATCGGGAAATGTCAGTCATGAGTGTTCTGCCTACTAATTTTTGTCCCCAACGGATGCAAAAAATTTTTTATGTTGTTTTTTATGTTCTTTTCTGATTTCTTCGATGAACCCTCTCAGACAATGATTCTCACTGTTACAAAAATAAAAATTGATGAGTACGATGTTAAGACGTCCGATGTAATTGTATTGGCACACGAGGATGGTCTCCGTCTTTGCCATGTCGTAATAATTATAATCTATAGGATTAATGATAGTTGAATAATAGTAACAAAACTATTACACAATGTCTTTTTAGATGAATTTACTCAATCATACAAACTCGGGGGAAGGGGGGGGGGAGCAATATTCATGGAGGATTTTACTGCCGAAAAATGTAAAGGAATCCGTCCTCAGTAAAATCGTACAAACTGTAGATGGTAAATACATACCCAAGATATGGTACTAAACAAAAATATGGTTAATTGGTTAATTGGTTTTTTTTTCAGTTTGACGTTTTGTTTCAAAAATAAAAAAAATTATACACACTTTTTATCTTTTTATCTCCTCCTCTTTTATCCATCTGGTTGACAAAAAAAGAAATTGTTCATTGTTCAGGAAAAATTACGGAACCCGACGTAAAATCCTCGCAAGTTGTGAGGCATCCGACGAGTGGGCACAAACAGTGGGAACAGGCTCTTAACCTTCCACTTTTGGCTCATACTTTTTATGGAACTTTACTTCGCTCGCAGATTACGTTTCGAAACGTAATTTTACCTGTTTTTTCCCGGATTTTTTCTTGGATTTTTCTCTCCGTGTACCAGATCAAGTTCTGGTATTTGATTCAGGCTGTCATCCAAACGGGTAGTTCTTTTCTGATGCAAATCAGACCAATACCAGGTGTCCCTAATCAGTAACTATAGCTCAGGACTGTCTTCGGATTCCCCTGATGTACTAGAGTATTACCACCTCTGGTATGTCAAGTTCATCGAAGAACGGCAACGTTCCCATCCAAGACTTTTTTTTGTATATTCCGGCCCTTTCTGCCATTTCGACTAATTAGCCCTACTTAACCGTATGTATACGGCTATGGATTCTACACTGTACCGCATATGCACTCATATAGAACATAGGAGCTGGCATCGGAAACCACAGGAAACCACGGCGGTACAGGCGTTCGCTCTATGAGTGACCTCCCGCTCGCCGAAGCCTCCAGTTGAAAAATGCGCATCCACCGCGATTTGAACGCACAACCCTTTGCACACTAGGCTCGTTTCTTGCCGCTTCGGCCATCGACGTCGGTAACCCATCCAAGACTTGCAACCAAAATCGTTTGCATTTTAATACGGTAATCAAACCAGCAGGTCTGTCAATATGGTTTTAGGCAAATTAGGCCACTCAACTTGGAAGACGTTGTTTGGTTAGAAAATAGGGCTGTATTAAAAATAGAAAATATCCGAAGATTTATAAATGCCAGTAATGATAACATCGATCAAATTCATCATGATTCATGGCAGCGATCTTAGACAACAATAATTCCTGAAGCGCGGTATAATCCGCGTCGCATTCAGTCTGTTAATGGCAGCCTGCAACATCATCATCCCTAATTCATTAATTACTCTGAAAAGTGGCGAACACGTCTTCCATATTCCCTATCAGCCTACCCATCTCCATCACGATAAAAGCCAACACATTTGAATATCCCAACAGTTGAAGAATTGTCGAATTATTTAAGTGTCATACCCTGTACCTTTCCATTTCAGCATTTCAATTAAGAAAGTGGCTATACCATCAGTATACTCGTCGCCCTTTTTACTCTCTGCTGAGAAAATACGTCAAGTGGAAAAAGTAATGAGAGCGACAGGTTAAATGGTGTGCCTTATGGAGTTCAAACGATTTCATTATCCGACATTTTATCTTCGATGCAGAAGTGGATGGTAATCCTCGTGAAGTAGATAGACGTAAAATGATCAGAAAGAATCTACCCCTCGTGTGAATGACGGAGAAGGATAGAATTAGATAGCCACGACAATTTTGGTTTAGCGTGTGCAAAGACCGGAGGACTATAGCTATGGCAAGCGCGAGATAACGAACGATGGCGGCGTTAATTGTGATCGTTAATTCAAGTCACGTCGGAAGGGTTGGCGTCCGGAGCTTATCCCCTTGCTCCGGTGATGGGAAAGAGGAAGAGAGAATTGGGAGAGAATAAAGGGAAAGAGGGAGAGACAGGGATGAGAATCATCGATCTCACCACCGCCGGTTTGTCTCATAATATCGTCCTCGAGGTGCTATTTCTCACTGCTATGGAAGATGGTTACCATTTCGCCTCAAAATCTTAGTTGAAATTCGATGTCATGAAGGGGAGACGCGGAAGAGGGACAAAAAAATGATTACAGAGACAAAAAAATTGGCTGATAACATCAAAGAGATGTGCTAGACGCTCTTGGGGTCCATTATTAATTTAATGAGGCAATTAACGCCTCGTTATTCTCCACAAAATGTCACTCGACATGATGCTTTTTAATTGTTTTCGCGTGGGGGATTCAGGGCATGTCATGAAAAATGTCAATCATTTGTCTGGTTAAGTAGGAGATTCATGAGAAGTGCCATTAAGAATTTAAGGAAATAAGGACTGTTATTTTTTGATTGCATAACGGCAACTATAATCTTTCATGGAGCTGAATTGGCAACATTACGCGCTCTATTCATCCACTTCAGATATTCGTTTCGTTCGTTGATTCAAACAACTACAGCATCCATTGAAGAGGGTGAGGTAAAAAAAAGGTGAATTCTACCTTATTCTGTACTTTTGCCGAATGCAATGCGGGTTGTTGTGGCTAAGCTTTGATGCTGGATAAACAACCAGGGGTTCAAAACCCTAAAATAAATAACCGCTACATCTGTTATACCTCGGTGTTTTGCTTTGCCACATTCTTCCAATTTACTTCAACCACCCTTAACAATTTCTAGTTTCCGCGAATATATTATGGAATTCAAGATTGTACTGAAAATAAAGACCTCATTACGGAATTCGGGAAGAAGTGATAAGAAGATATTTTAAGGAATATCGCTACAGCCCGAGAGGAAGAATAAGGCACGTTGAGAGCAGTACATACGCGGAATTAGGGCAAAAGTGTCAGAAAACGGCAGGATGCGCACAGCCTATGGCGGAGTTCTCTTTTTTGGTAGGCTGAGTACTAGCGGGTTCACGGCGGGAGGGTAGGCGAGTGATGTAACCACACACGTTGAGAACGAAATTTCCCAACAAGTCCTGAACATACTTTTACGCAGCCTGGAACGGGCTGAATTAGGCACAAGGCGCGAAGCGTCGAGTGCGTAATCAGCCGGTTTCAGGCAGGAGTGGCATAAAAGTATGTTCGTAACTCGTGAAAAAAGTGTTTTTCACTTGTTACGAAATATACTATTAGATGAAAGGGCCTGAAATCCGCGATTTAATCGAGCAAAGGGAGGTTAGAATCGCGAGATGCAGGGCGCCTGTGGCATAAAATATTTTTGGTACATGCAGAAAATGGTGGACCCCTCTTTTTAATCGGAGGGCTTCCAGAAATCCCTGAACAAGCCAGACGATCTTGCAGATATAGAGGAAGTTAACTGCTATCTCCAAGATTATATCTCACACTTCCATGTTATTCTGAAATCCGTGGAACGAATACAAGTGCCTTTTCCTACGTTCAAGTACTACAAGAGGTGGTAAAACTCCATAAATCATGCTTGGTACCGACCATGTAAGTACCAGAGTACACAGCAGCGCGTAAGCCTGCCGTGACAGATTAGAATTTAATACGAGACATGCATAAAAGATATTCTCGGATATCATGTAGACGGTGCGGTGAAATATTTTTCACCCGAAAGGGGGGAAAAAAACAATGCGATATGATTGAAAGACGACCAGTTTGGACATTCATGTTGACAGTTTTGGGGGGTATCGAAATGTTGAAGATGATGAAGAATCGAGATCCGAGGGGGAGATAGCAATTTGAAATGCGTCTCTCTCGCGTTGTATCCTAACTAGATGGATGTCCGCATATACTAAAGGCTTATACATACGTTTCCACACCAGAGGGATGACGGAAGGGGTGAAACATTTCGTCGGGACACCTGCTGCCAGTAAATCAATAACAGATATGCCGTGTAATTTGTGTTGCAGAGTTACGGAATACAAGAAGGGATGGAGTCTGCTGGGATAACGACAGAGATGGAGACTGATAGCGGAAGAGAGTGAGATGAAAAAGGGGCGGGGGGAGAGTGGAGAGGGCAGAGCGAGGACCCATGGATAGCGTGAGGTAAATTCTCTTTGGCACTAATAGCTGTTAAATATTGGTTATGCTCCTCTGGGACCCATTGGAATGGGAATGAGAGCATACGGACGACATTGGGCGCATAATTTCGTAATCATGTCGTCAATGATCCTTTCTCTACAACTACTGCTTGGGACATCCGTGTCATTTGCATCGGAACGTGTTTATACAAAGTGTTTTAGATATTCATCGCTCAATTTGTTAATCAAACAGTTGAAAAATTGATGAAAAGTTGGACGGAAGTAAATGAGTAAATCTCGTGATTTTTTATTACATGTTTAACTGTTTGAGAAGTTATTTTCAATTTCTGTATTTGAGCAGCAGTCGAAGGGAGACTGTAATGATGCAAAGCTTATTAGCAGCATGGCAAGTGAGAGGGGAGGGAGTCGATGGGTGGGCAACTTTGCTCCACTCTGAAGGAAGCAAATTGCTTCATAAATAGAAGTGGGTATCTTCACTGGCAGCGTTCACCCAGGCATCTTGCTCTTGCTACAAGGCTGGCTAATGAATGTTGGGAAAGGAGTATATCTGTATGAAACGAAACGTAGCACCACAGTAGTTGAGAGGTATACGTAGTTTTCTGCGCTTCAACCCGGCCAATTTATGCGTCTCAGAATGGTAACGAGACCAGGAGGTTGGCTATGCTGAGATTGCATTGGAGATGGCCAGACTCGAGTTTTCTCCCACAGGGTGAAAGAAGTATCTGGAGGAGGCGGTAATTCGGAGTTGAAAATGGTGATGGAAGAGATAGAAGAAGGGGTTGAACAGTTGGGGATATAAGTGACGCTCCGTCAATATCAACGGCATTCAAGTCGAGAGCATCCTCAGGACTTCTAGAGCTTACTGATCGATAAAAACGTATTTCAATAGGCACTTGGGTCCGAGGTAGACTATTGATCTCGTTTACTGAATATGGTGTAGTATAGATAACGATTTTCATTGCAAACACATCAGTTTTCAATGATGGATTTTGACCTTATTTCTACATAATCGATAGTTGATTGGTTTTCGATGTGATGGGGGCTAATGCATGGAAATGGGTCGTCAATTTGTAGAATAATCCGGCACCGCTTTGCTTCGATGGGTCTTTTGACAAGGAACTAAAGTCGTCAAAAAATTCACTAACTTCCTTCTAAAATATGATATTACTTTGCAATTTCAATAGAATCATTCTCCTGTAATAATGAGGATTCGTATGTATGATGGGCTCAATCACATCAGTAGTTTTGGACATATTACACTGAAAATCGATTATATGCAATATCGTTAATACTACGCAATTGAATTCAACCCTCCTTTTTTCAAATGTCCCATCTAATCAAATCAGTTTAAACTATTTTTTTAAATATTGATTTCGATTTTCTCTACCTAGAGTAACCAACAGATATTCCCATTTATAATAAGCTCCCAAGATATTCATATCATTCTCGTTTTTCATTACAATTGTCGGGTATATGTACCTTCTAGAACGTGCAACGTTGGTTATACCAATTTATTTCTATAAACATGCGCGTACACTGAGAGAAAAAAATTTCCCTGCCGAAAATATATTCATTCTGCTCAAAAAAATCGATGATATCGATATTTTCCACCTGATAATGTAGGCGTTTCTGAGGAAATTTTTAGTTTGAGGTAAATTAATTTGTTCTGCTCGCGAAAAAATAAAGATCACCCAAAAGATTTTCTTTTCACCAAAAACTTTTACTTGACGGTAAAAGCTTTGATTTCCAGGCAAATATATCGTTTTTCAACGTAATATTTGGGTTCTCGGAGTTTAATCAAAAATATGTGTATTCTATGCAACTGGTAAATTATCGAGTAGAAATAATTAAACTTTCATTGAAGGAAATTTTCTTCAGGGAAACAATTTTCTTGAGCTGAAAACAATTTTTCGAGCTGAATCCGTCTTTTTTCAGCAGAGCAAATTTTTTCTCTTAGTGTAGTTAAACTGTGGCATTCTGGCATTAAATGAACAAAAAATTCATAGAATACGCAATTAAAATTAAACAGAAATTTGGTGTAATTCCATTATAAAATGCTACCAAAATTTGAAAAGGATTAGGAATTTCCCATTAATATGCACAGCTAGCAGACGGAAAAGTAACATCTTTCTCACAAAATTCAATCAGTACGTTTGGATTACTTTTGAAACTCGAACGGCATTTTTCACTCCATTTTCATTTCACTTTATTTAATTTTTTCATTCCAATTTCGGCCATAAGTATTGCACTATGAGTATCACACTATCCCCCTCTATGAGTTCCAACAAGAAGTGCACTCAAAATCGTCTTCCTAAGTAGCTATGTAACTTACCCTCAGAGGAAATATTTCAATACCATTGTTTTGTAGGACGGAAATTATTATTTTGAAAAACCCAAATTTTTAGGCTCTGCGTAATTCCTGTGTAAGTGAATTACTGAAGGCAAACGAATTCTTTTTGCAAAAAATAATCTTTTCATCGCACAAAGTAATTGGATCGAAATTTTTACTCTGATGGTAAATCAAATGAGCACTTAAAAGGCTAAGGTAGGATAGTATGTAAGCTTGTTTACCGACTATTGTGCTCAACTCAACCGAACATGGATTATATCATACTGCAGAAAATACCGGCACTAATTCAGAAACTCCGTTCGTACCTCCACCATTGTATATATTCTCACCTGTACACAGAAATAACCGACTGTACAGTCGGGAACTTAAATTCATGAACAGTCTGAAGTAGCACCCCATGTAAAATACACAGGATGTAACTTCAAAGTGTTCACCAATTCAAGTCCCCGACTGTACATATGTGCAATTGCGCAGGAAAGAAGTTGTAGGCAATATTGGCCTCCGCCAGAAAAAAGCTGTGCCAGAGTCGAAATGTACAAATGGGTTTTGAAGACGTGTTTTATACACAAGAGGGAAGCATACTATATTGTTGTGTAAAAATGAGATAAACGTCAAATTTAACACAACTGTTGGAAAGTCAAAAGATCTATAGTTTCTTAAGAGAAGTTAACACATATCACCTTTATTTTTAAATTTGAAATACAAAAAAACTCTTATTTAATGCTTAACTAAATCA